>VYZS01098594.1:36401-46403 GCA_013400695.1 Neodrepanis coruscans
TTCAACTTTAATCTTTTGAAAATGAAGTGAAACACCAAAATCATCAGGAGATTCTGAAGTTTCATATCCCATAGAACAGGTGTTGGGAGCAAATATTCATCTCTCATGTCCAGACCTGCTGTAGATATAACTGAGCTTTAAAAACTGTGTTTTGATTAATCTCAAGGAAATCTTAACTGGTTATTACTGACTACAGAAATATGTTCAGTTTTAATTTGTGCATCCAGCAGGCTCAGTGCTATAAACATTTTGGTGTTGGGGTAGAGGTTTTGGATTGGAGCAGCTGAGTTAGAGAGTTCCTGATGGTGCTTTGAGTCGCTGTTTATAAGTTTCAGGTAGAATATGATTTTAACTTGGTCTAAACCTTTGAGCATGGTTTGTGTTCCAGTTGG
Source organism: Neodrepanis coruscans (assembly GCA_013400695.1). Lineage (NCBI taxonomy): Eukaryota > Metazoa > Chordata > Aves > Passeriformes > Philepittidae > Neodrepanis > Neodrepanis coruscans. The sequence goes on from VYZS01098594.1 coordinate 36,794, forward strand.
GGGAGGATGAAAGCAACTGAAAGAGCAATTCTGGCATCTCTGCTGGCAACCAGTGACTTGTGCTGGAGCTTGTTTCCATCTGATGCTTGAATTGTTAATACCTGCCACAGCTGACTGGGAGTGAGAGCTGGTGCTTTGGAAAGCCCTTAAAGCAGTTTGACATGGAATTGTGGGCATTTTGGGGATGCAGGACTGAGAATGCAGCCTGCTGTTTTCCTAGATATGTCTTAAAAAAAAAAATAGGAAATTATTCTCTCAATAACTTTTAATCATATTAACACTCAGACTGGAGTGACCCTGGATGGCAGAATTAGGAAGCTGAGCTTGCTGTACATCTGCAGACACACAAACTAAGAGGAATTTACAGTTACAGCTGAAACCACTGGTAGGCACTTGAAAGCTTTAGGCTGTAAATGAAAACAGGAGGCTTATGTTAGTCCTGCTTTTTCCTGCAAGGTGCAGGGGAAAAGGGGGTCTCAGGGAGTTCTCCAGCTGGGAGGCTGGAGAGTTCTCTGCAGGAAGGGGAGGTATTTAAGGAGTCACAACCCAGGCACAGAGATTAAAACAAAGGTTTCCCCAAAATTACACAAGAACACAGTGTTTGACTGTCAGTCCTGAACAGCTGTTTGTGTAGGCCCTGCTGAAATCTCTGAGCAGTGAAACACAAGCTCATGTGTAGAACTGTGTTCCCAGGGGCTTTGAGCCCTAATGCAGTTTTGGATGAGGATGTTTGGCATCTGGCACTGGTACCTGATTAACAGAACTTGGAGGCTGCTCTCCCAGGCATCTGGAGAGTTCAGATGTGGCACACATTTCAACATTCCACTGCTTGTTCTGGAAGAAGGCAGGAGTGGGTGAGTGAATTGGCAAACTCAAGGTTTGAGTAACAGCAGCACTGCAGAGCAGTATCTGTGCTGTGTTTGGAGATTGGGGTGGTTGCATAGGTGAGGGGGAATTGATCTCCTCTGCTCTGTGGCAATGACAGTGCAGCCCATAAAGCCCTGCAGTTATTCTGGTAGCAGACTGTGTAGAAATCATCCTGTTAAAAAAAAATCTTGTGTTACATCCTGCATTTTTAAACTTTCAGCTTTTAGTTCATTAAGCCAAAGCCTTCTGCAGCTTTTCAATGAGCCTGTTGTAGAAACAACAGCAAACAACCAGGGTGATTCTCTTCTTTTTTGGCAGGTGAAAGAGTTTTTTGAGGGAAAATATTACTACACTGTTCTTTATTGATGTGTTCACTCACTGAAGTGCAACTGCTCTGTGATTTTGCTTGTACATTACTTTGCTTTTCCTCTTGTTGGAAGGAGTTGTGTGTTTGCCTTCTTCCATTAGATAAATGAGAACAAAGCTGTAGGAGCAGAGGGCCCGTGGTCTGTGTGGGCAGCACAGTGGAAATGACAAGGCTGGTTCAAAAGCAGCATGGAAAGATGAAAAAAGATGAAGAGAGAGCAGCAGACATGAAGGATGCTGTTTTGCCTGAGGAAAACACTGCTCTCCATAAGATATTTAAAGACAGGACTTATGTACAAGATGAAGGGATCTCTGAAACAAAACACAGATGGCTTGTAAGCTCTGAAACACAAACAGCTGCTGGATCCTGGAGGTTACTCAACTTCATGGTGCTTTCACATTTGAGAGGAAGACTGTATGCCTAGGCTGAAAAAAACTTGGATCCAGCCAGCATTTACACTGTGGTTCAGAAAATGAGGGTTGTGATACTGCAAGGAAATTCAAGGTTTGGGTTTATGTTTGTGCTCTATGTGCTCCTCACAAAGTGGACAGTGCTGCTGGCACATAAATAAAATCTGTGGTTGCCACAGGGGGAAGTGGTGGCTTTGTGTACAAGGCTTTTGACACATCAGGAGTGTGTCCTTGTGGTGAAACCCAACCTCTTGCTGAGCTGTATCAGCAGGGTAAGGGGAGGCTGATGTTCCTCTCTTTGTACTTGGGGCCACATCTGGGCTGCTGTGTCCAGTTTGGGCTCTCTGGGACAATGAGGATTTTGTCAGACAAATCTGAAAGTGAGTCCCTGAAGGGCCATCAAGGTGCTCAGGGCTGGAGCACTTGATGTGTGAGGAGCTGCTGAGGGAGCTGGTTTTGTTCAGAAAAAAGGGTCATGGGAGGATCTTTGGCTGCCTGGTGAGAGAATGGAGATGGCCAGGCCCATTTTACAGGGAGCAGAGGGATAGGATTAAAGGACAGGAAGGGAAATTCCTGCTAGATATTAGGAATAAAAAGTTGTGATGAAAATAATCAGTCAAGACTGAAATACCTGTCATTGGAGATACTTAAATTGTAACTGAGCAACCTGGTCTCTGCTGAAGTTAGTCCTGCTCTGAGGGCTTTGGGAGGTGACTGATGGACCAGAGGTGTTTTAGGTCCATAATTCTTTCCTATTCCATGGAGAACTGTTCTAGCAGAGACAAGGAAACACTGTTTGACCAAAGCCTGTAGTTAAATACATCCCCAGGACTGGAATGTATTCCTTGTGCCTGTGTGTGGGAAGGTCAGTCAGGGATGCCCTGGCACACCAGGCAGCTTTTATCAGCCTGGCCACGGGAATTTGCCATGTAACATCCTTGTTGGATGAGGGAGATCCATTGTACCAAAATGCCACCAAGGATTTTGCCACCTGGAAATGATGGAGTGAAGAGAAGTTAGAAAACTGTCTTGGAGAGCATATGTGAGCCTGGACTGGAACTATTCCAGGATATTTGGTGTTAAACAGGGGTTGGAGGAGGCTGCTTTGCAAACTTTTCTAAAAAATAGGAATTAATGAGACACTGACAGGAAATATGTTGATTTTTAGTAATGTATGTTCTCTAATTTAAGGAATGCTCTGGCACCTTTTAGTCATCCAGACAGCAAGGGAAGAAAAGAATTGAGATATTATAGAAACATTTTTGACTGAGCAAGCAATTTAGAAATATCCACAGAACATATTTAATTCAAAGTGTTCAATTTCTATTCAGAAATAAATGTAGAGGAAATAAGGTGAAGATGCTGGAGGACTTCCTAAACACAGCTGGTGAAAGCTTTGGGTAAATATAATTGCTTTCATGTTTTTTCTTGTTGCCTTGCAGGTAGGTTTGAAAATTCTGCTCTGTCCCTGAAGCAGAATAGAGACTTGCTTTAATAAAGGAGCATCAATATTTCTTGGACACAAAGGGAAAAAGTCCTTTCCTCCTTGAGTTCCCCAGTGCAGGAATAGTTGGTGTGGGGCTGCTGGGCTCCCCTTGAGCTGCCCCACTCCTGCAGTTGGTGGTCTCTGCCCTCTTCCTGGAGTGTTTGCTGATGGCTTGGGTAGGTGGGAATGCATCCTGGATCTGTCCTGGTTGGATCTGTGTGTGGAAAAATAACCCTCCCATAAAATATATAGAGCAGGAGGGGTGATCAGTGAAGTTCCAACACCAGATGCATTTAGACCTTAAGAAACACTCCCTTTAAATTACAAAAACTTGCTATGAAATGTGCATATAGCTCTGCAAGGAGGCACAGGACTAAAAAATTGATAGCCAGCCAGTCTGGACAGTGATGGAGCCTTTGTTTGGTGTGAGCTGCAGTTTTCCATCCTACTGTAACCAGCCTGGCACAGTGCTGGTGTCCCCTTGTGTTATCAGTGTCACCCCAACTGGGTGCCTGTGCTCCTCCCTGGGTGCCCACATGCCATTTCACCCTGGCAGCTTGCTTTAGGTACCTCTCAAAACCTGGAGTTTTCATGGGATTCATTCAGGTTTGCTCTTAAATTTCATGTGAGCCAACAAAGCCTTTGCAGGCAGGCCTGACGTTTTGGCAAAGCCCCAGGAGGATTTTTAGCTGGTGCCAAATCTTTTATTTTTCCCTGCTATCAATGAAGCTGTTGTGGTAATGTGGGTTTTGTGAGCTCTGTGAGAATTTGTGTGCACAAAGGGACCTGCTCTTTGCAGGGAACACTGGGAGCCCTGAGTCCAGGAGGAAGGGTAATTAAAGTTAATGAACCAGGGTAACCTTTCCATGGTGATGACCACTATCCTGATGGTAGGTGAGGGTCAGGGACTGGTCCCATTTTCTGGTTGTGCTTCTAACTCTGCTCTTTAATTGGTGTTGGATTAGGAATTGGCCATTACCTCCATAATAGGACTGGTTTGTGGATGTTAAAGGAGTTTTTCAAAGCTCTACAAGTCTTGAGGGGCTTGTTCTTCTTGGGCTTGGCTTTGTGTTGTGTTTTAAAGCAGTCTGAAAATGGAGTATTTTTAGCATTTGAGACCAGATAGTGATATTTCTATAGTAGGAACAATTTAGTTCTCTCTCCATGGCAGAACAGAGGCTTTTCTTAAATGATTTCCCTGTTGAGAGGCTTCATCTGGCTTTGTCAGTGAGTCTGAGAAGCCTTAGAACTTGCTGTTCATGGGGCAGTTGTGGGTTTGAGGTGACAGACCTGAAACACTGACTTAGATCTGTAACTCTTCTACTTAACTTGCTTTTGTGCCACCAGGTAAGTGACTTTCTGCTTTTCCCTTCAAGGGGATTTCATCACTGAAGTGAAATTTCCTTCCTAAGGGAGGGACTAAACAGAAGAGCTTTGCTGCTCCTACCTCAGAAGTCTTGCTGAGGTACAAATCCTGCACCAAACAGGGTTCAGACTGAAATGTCATTGATGGACTGAAGGCACAGGATCTAAAATGTTAAATATTGTTCATTTGTCTGTCTGGAATTTTAATCAGCAGGCTGTGGGTTTGATTGCCTCTTATGTAAATGTGGAAATAGAAAATGACTCTGAGAATTGGCTGACTATCAATCCTAAAATCTTCCATTACTAAACCAAACCACATTTCTTTGTCTTGGTGACTGCTTCTGTTCAAAAAGGAGCAGCATTTTAAATAAAAATTGTCTTAAATTCCTCTTCTAATAGTTTGTCTGTTTGTCCCAGGTGTTTTGTAGGTATTTACCTCTTTAAAGATGTTTTCTTGAAATAGAATTAACATGTTCTTCCTTTTTTTTTTCTCACAGAAACTGTTTATTTGTTTGGTGGCTGGGATGGAACTCAGGATCTGGCTGATTTCTGGGCATACAGTGTGAAGGAAAACCAGTGGACTTGTATATCCAGGGATACTGAGAAAGAGGTAAGTTCTGCAAAGTCCATATTGTTAAAAATACATGAATTGTTGCCCAGGAAAACACCCCTTCTGAAGTGCTTGTGTTGAAGTGCAGCTGCAGGGAGAGCCACAGAGTTCAGACCTTCAAGTTCTGAAGAACTTTTGAAATGATTACGTGGGGAAAATGTGAGCTGGAGGTGCCTTTGAAGTGTTCAGATTCCTGGAGAGGAAAGGTTTGTTTCTCAAAAGCAAAATGATCTGTCAAAAAAATCAGCTCAGCAAGTGGAACATGAGTTAAATAATTTTATCTGACTGAACAGCCAGACTTCTCATGGAATCACAGGATGGTTTGGGTTGGAAGGGACCTTAAAGATCTTCCAATTCCAACCCTGGGCATGGGCAGGGCCACCTTCCACCAGAAGATTCCAAAAACTTGCTAATAAACCTCTCAGACCCAATGCTGGCGTTGAGCTTGAGAAACAAATTGGTTTTGTTTCTGCTTCTGTCAAAAATGAATAGAAGGGGACAATTAACAGATGGAATTCTAGAGAACAGGGGGCAACTGCCAAAGGCTACACAACCCCAAGGGCTTGCATGGAATTCACTGGGGCCATTTTCCTTGGCCTGTTTTGCTCAGTGTTTGATGGATGAAACCTGAAATGAATGTAGCTTGGGTTATAGGAGGTAACCCAAGAATTCCAAGACTTTTGGCTGGTATAATTCATTTCACTGGGAAGTATTCAAGTTCCATGTGGTCGTTGTGTTTGGGGTTTGTTACTTTTTTGTCAGAGCATAACTTCAGGAAATCCATGCAGCCTCCTCTTGAATGTGTGAAAAGTTTTGAGGTTCCACCACTTTTTGACAAATAATTTCTTCAACTCTTTGAAAAATGTATAAAAACATCTCATTTCCCATTTGTGTTTTCCCAGTTTCTTGAGATAATTTTTTGAGCTTCCGTACGAGATTAAATAACTCTTTAATTTTGTCTGTTTTTTTTTTTTTCCTGGCAAAGGCTCTTAGAGCTTGTAATCAAATAGGACAAATAGTCTGAGCTGAAAAAAAAAAAAAAAATCTCAGAACAAGGCACTTCCTGTAGCCTTCAAATCTCTGTGTCATGCACTTACTGTTTTGTAACATCCTTTACAAAATGGGCAATAACAAAACTGAACATGATACTCTGGTTTCTGTCATAACAGAGCTGTGTAAAGTTAAATTTGTTATATTTAGATGCTGTTCAGTTCATACATTTGTTGTGCTCAGGGCCTTCCTGGCCAAGAGATGTTACTGTGTTTTCTTCCTGCACAAAGCAGTGTGGGTCAGTCTGATGTTTTAGGGATTCATTTCCTTTCTTACTGGGGTCCTGTTGCATCAAGTTGAGTTCCTGTAAAGCTGAGAAAGCCTGGCTGGGATGGTTTCTCTTCAAGCCTCCAGCTCTGGGGGACCAACATAAGGAGGATGTGGAGCTGCTGGAGTGACTCAGAGGAGGCCCTGGAGATGCTCCCAGGGCTGGAGCCCCTCTGCTCTGGAGCCAGGCTGGGAGAGCTGGGGGTGTTCACCTGGAGAAGGGAAGGATCCAGGGAGACCTTGGAGCCCCTTGCAGAGCCTAAAGGGGCTCCAGGAGAGCTGGAGAGGGACTGGGGCCAAGGGATGGAGGGACAGGAGCCAGGGAATGGCTTTAAGCTGAAAGAGAATAGGTTTAGATTGAATATTAGGAAGAATGTTCTCCTGTGAGGGTGGTGAGACCCTGGCACAGTTTTCCTGGAGAAGCTGTGGCTGCCCCATCTCTGGAAATATTCCAGGCCAGGTTGGACAGGGCTCTGAGCCACCTGGTCTAGTGGAAGGTGTCACTGCCCATGGCAGGGGGGTTTGGAACTCAGATGACCTGTAAGGTCCCTTCCAACCCCAACCATTCCATGGTTCTGTGATAAGATCTGCAAAGTTGTTCAGAAGAACTGCTGAGGCACAGTCCCAGCTTTTGGTGATTTACCAAGGTACAGTGAACTGGGGACTGCTGGGCTTGGAAACCAGCAATGAGTTGTTTGGTTGGTTTGTTTTTTTTTTCAAAAAGATCTGGATAAAACCAGATTTAGAAATGAAAAGGTCAATCTCGAATGTTAAGAAGTAAATTAAAAACCAAAAACTCCAGATGTTTCTCTAATAGGCACATCAACTGTTCACAAACAATTTGTGAGAAGGAAATGTCTGTTGACGTGGAATTGAAAAAAATATTCAGAACAGATTCCAGAAGAGCTTAATCTTGTTTTGTTGTATTGTCCTGGTTCTGCTTCTGGCTCTTTTGTCCTAATTAATCAATGACAGTGGTTAAATTAGCCATTCAATAATTAAGCTTGTACAAGAGCAGAATATGGTAAAAATTGCAACTTATCCAGTGTTCATTGTAGGGAGAATGCACAGTAGTGCTTTTGGGATAAAGGCACTGTGAGTTTCTATAGCAATTTATCATGGAAAGATGGTGTGACTGCTGTAAACTCTTTTGCTGCTATTTTCCAAAATTTATCAGTGATGTGTCTCTTTGTCACCTGAAGTTACATCTGTCTGTTTTAACAGTCAGACCATTGAATCCAATTTTCCATAGGTCTTTTTCATAAANCCATCTCTGGAAATATTCCAGGCCAGGTTGGACAGGGCTCTGAGCCACCTGGTCTAGTGGAAGGTGTCACTGCCCATGGCAGGGGGGTTTGGAACTCGGATGACCTGTAAGGTCCCTTCCAACCCCAACCATTCCACGGTTCTGTGATAAGATCTGCAAAGTTGTTCAGAAGAACTGCTGAGGCACAGTCCCAGCTTTTGGTGATTTACCAAGGTACAGTGAACTGGGGACTGCTGGGCTTGGAAACCAGCAATGAGTTGTTTGGTTGGTTTGTTTTTTTTTTTCAAAAAGATCTGGATAAAACCAGATTTAGAAATGAAAAGGTCAATCTCGAATGTTAAGAAGTAAATTAAAAACCAAAAACTCCAGATGTTTCTCTAATAGGAACATCAACTGTTCACAAACAATTTGTGAGAAGGAAATGTCTGTTGACGTGGAATTGAAAAAAATATTCAGAACAGATTCCAGAAGAGCTTAATCTTGTTTTGTTGTATTGTCCTGGTTCTGCTTCTGGCTCTTTTGTCCTAATTAATCAATGACAGTGGTTAAATTAGCCATTCAATAATTAAGCTTGTACAAGAGCAGAATATGGTAAAAATTGCAACTTATCCAGTGTTCATTGTAGGGAGAATGCACAGTAGTGCTTTTGGGATAAAGGCACTGTGAGTTTCTATAGCAATTTATCATGGAAAGATGGTGTGACTGCTGTAAACTCTTTTGCTGCTATTTTCCAAAATTTATCAGTGATGTGTCTCTTTGTCACCTGAAGTTACATCTGTCTGTTTTAACAGTCAGACCATTGAATCCAATTTTCCATAGGTCTTTTTCATAAAGTCATTGGATAGTTTAGGTTGGAAGAGCCCTCTGAGTTCCATCAACTCCAGCTGTTCCCCCAGCCCTGCCAAGCCCACGACTAACCCATGTCCCCAAGTGCCACATCTACACAGCTTTTAAATCCTTCCAGGGATGGAGACTCCACCACTGCCCTGAGCAGCTGTGCCAACACTGGACAAATCTTTCAGCAAAGAAATTTTCCCAATTATCCAATATAAACCTTCCCTGGCTCTTCCTGTCCCTTGTTCCCTGGGAGCAGAGCCTGACCCTCCTCAGCTCCCCCGTCCTGGCAGGGATTGCAGAGAATTCCAGGGACCCCTGAGCCTCCTTTTCTCCAGGATGAGCCCCCCCAGCTCCCTCAGCCCCTTCCCAGCTCCCTTCCCTTCCCTGAACACACTTCAGCCCTTCCATGTGTGTTTTTATCCAGAACCAAGTGGAATGTTGTGACAAATACCCTTGTCTCTGGGGTTTATTAGTGGTTATAGATCAGTAGGACTTTTCAGGATTAGGGAGTAAATAGTTTAGAAAAAACAAACCTTGTAATTCCTTGGGCATTTTGATTCTAGGCCAGTGTCACTTAATAGTGTGTGTTTGGATGTCAAATATTTCTAGTTTCCAAACAATTTTCTCTCTTTTGAAGGGTAATTTAGTGAAATTCAGAACAGGAGGACAGTTTTAAGTGTGGTAAAGAACTTTGTTTGGTGTAAATTGATAGTCATGTGGATTTTGAAACAGGATCCTAATGCTGAGACATGTAGATGCCTCTGGAGATTAGATAAATAAGACCAAAGCAGTGTGATAGTTGACATGTTTTCTGTGTCACTGGTGTTCCTCTGCCTTGTTTTGGTATTTCCTAGAGACAAGAGAAGGGGGGATGTACCTTCAAACAGTGTCACTGCATCAGTTGGTGTCTTCTGTGATGCCTATTTGTGAATATGGTGCATTGACTCATCCTCAGTCTGGTTTCTTTAGAGGAAAATCCTACTCACACATCAGCTCTGTGAAATACATTTCATGGGAATTGGAGAAATGGGTTAAGTTTAGGTGACACTGTTTCTTTTCAAAACTTTTAAGTGTTTTTTTTTTT
>VYZS01098595.1:0-38314 GCA_013400695.1 Neodrepanis coruscans
CTGTGTCCTGACCACTTACCCCACAAAAAATGCCAGAGAAAAGTAGCACTTTTAAGTTACCACTTTCCAAAATAAGGTGATTCTGGGAACCTGAAACAGCAGGTAACTGAGTAATGAATGCCCCTGTGAGGTGACCACAGCAGCTCAGCACTCACCTGTTTGGTTCTGGGACTGGAGAAGAAGCCTCCAGAGGGTTGAGCGATTCCTTGCTGAGTACTTGCATACCTCAGCCAGTCAGCCAGCTTTTTACTGACAACATTGGTTTGCTCTGTGCAAGGAAAGTCACAGGGTCATTGCTAGACCAGGCAACCTACCCATTACCCCTCAACTGCTGTGTTTTTTCTCCTGCCTAGATCACTGTCTCTCTACACTGATCACAGCCAGGTGGCAATCTCAGCCCTTCCTTGATATTTACCTTCAGTTAGAGACTCTGGTGACAGACTGATGACATTTGCCAGCACAGGAAGAAGGAACCGAGCACTCTGCCCCTCTGGCAATCTCCTCTCAAGGACCTTCACAACACGCCGCCCCACTGCAGCCACTTCATCCTTCTTATTTCCCTTAAAAACAAAGCAGAGGTAAAGCCAGGCAGACAGTCTACCAGTGCTGGAGACCAACAATCTCTTCCATCAGGCACAAATATCAAAGTCAAACACAAAAAGAACTCACAGCACAGGCTATTTTACAGAGATTTTGTGCAATTTGAGCTCACACATCCCAGATTATGGGGCTGCTTATGTGTGATACTGAGTGTTTTTCCACCATGGAACTGCAGGGCAGACTCAAGGCTGGATACGGGAGAGAGGAGCTTCCTAAGGCAGAACATAAAAACTGTGATGCTAATTTCTGTTTCATTTCCTCTAGTTAAGTAAGACTTACATGAGTGTCAGAAACTTAGGAGATATTTCTAAACACACAGTGAAAATCAGAATGAGAAGTTTCAGAATAATATTTTATTTTTAATAGACATAACAATAATAGAAGGAGGAGAGGAAAAAAAGAAGTTTCCAGCTTATTCCCCAGGCAGCCCCCAAAACAGGCAGATTCTCATGTTTCCTTTTCCATGGAGAATCTGGATCTTTGCTGTGTCATTCACATTTAGAACCCTACATGTTTTATAGGTTCTATATTTGAACATCAAAGCCAATATAAAAAGAAATACATCAACTCTAAAATCTTTTGCTTTCCAGATTCAAGAAGCCCTGAACTGAAATATACTCCAGCAGTCAGCACTAGAGGGTTTTTTTTTTTTGCTTCCAGGACCTCAGTTTCTAAATGAGGTCTAAATTTGAAGCAGTTTTTGTTATCAAATACTAAACATAAAAAGCTGTCATTTTTCCTATGCAAGGTACAATAATGAGGTTCCTAAAATGAACACTGCAATGCTTCTGCTTTCTCCTACAAGCTTTCAATTGATTTTCACTCCCCTTGAGCTCAGGAACAGGGAACAATCAAAAAGCAAATCCATATTGACAGGGGAAGATTTGTGCCTTGACAGGTCATTTACCTGAGCCAGAAGGACAGAGGATACCAGGCTCAAGAGCTTTGTATCTTGAATCTCATCACAGCAAAGGATCAGATCGTTGCAAGGTGACATCTCTCTCAGGATGGCAGCACATAACACCTGAATCTGCTCAGGGCTTTTGGGTGAGCACAGCACTGTCTGCAACAGCTCCACGAACTTGCCATCCAGCCTGCAAGAGTCACAGTAAAGCAGCACTACAAGGCAAGAAAAGATTCAGACGTTTCTTTCCTGCGTGTTCTTGCCTTGGGGATGATGCCCCTTGACAGTGACTGATGTCATCGTATCATCTCCACTTCTGAGCGCTGTCCCTCAGCGCTGCTCGGCACAGAGCTCAGTGCCACCAGCGCTGAGGAGCGACAGAAACCTCGTGCTTAGCGAGGGGGGAAGGCAAAGAGGGGCTCAGCGTTTATACGGAGCTCAGGGCTTATCAAAACACGGTGTTTTGGGGTTTTTGTTGTAAGCACTAAGCCCACTCACTTGCGCGGGTACTTGGTGGCGGCCACGGTGAGGTGCAGCCTCCGCAGCCCATCCCCGGCCTCGGGGCCCGGCTCGGGGCCCTGCAGCAGAGCGGACACGCAGGACACGAACCTCCGCAGCTCCTCCTCCTGGATCTCCCTGTCGGCGGTGGGAAACAGCGGCTGTCAAGACCCTGGATCCCCAAATCCCGGCCCTCAGGGGAAACCCAGAGATGAGAGATCGCCCCCCCCCACCCTCCACCTCCAGCCCACCCCGTCAGGCCCCCGGGCCGCCCCGAGGGGNCTCCAGCACCTCCCAAAGGTTAAAAATCCATTAATATCTCCCCCTCACAATCATCTCTCCTAATTGCTAACACGGCTGCAGTTCTCAGCACCGTGCTGAGCATCATCCCGGCCAGGAAGAGATGATGGCAGGGCATGAAGTTTGGTGCTTTGCCCCTTGGTATTTCCCTGCCCCAGGCCCTCCAGGCATTAAAGTTCATTAAAATCTTGCCAGGGCAATTAAGCAGTAGAGCAGTAGCTCCCTCTGCCCTCAGCTGGGACAGTCAGAGCTGGAGCAGAGGGGACAAGCAGGAGCATTCAGGTCTTTCCATGCACACCTTCCCCTCTGTCTGGGTCAGAAAATACACCTGGTGCATGTGGGGAGCCAAAGACAGGGCAATTTTATAAGATGCCCCTCAAAAACGGCTTTGGCTGAACATCTTTGGTTACTGCGGACTATATTGTTATATTGGAGCAGCCTGGGATAGTGGGAGGTGTCCCTGCCCATGGCAGGGGGTGGCACTGGATGAGCTTTAATGTCCCTTCCAACCCAAACCATCCTGTGATTCAATGAATTACAGCTACTTCACCTCAATTGAGGTCTTTAAAAATATCCCTATTTGATTTTGGAGCTCAGAATATTCAGTGAAAATAAACCCTGAAATTAAATTGTAGCTGCATTATGAGGACAAAGGAAGAAAAGCCCAACTATAAGATAAAGTATTTGGAATACCTCATATCCTTAAATGAAACCATTATTATAAATTACAGAGGACTACACTGAAATAGTTTATCTTTCAAAACAACAATGTTTCACTTCATGACAAAACAAAAGCTGGAGCTGGAGGCACAGTTTATAACTCCCAGGGGAGGCATTACAGATCTCAAACACACACACAGTACATATGTTCACTCTGCTGTGAGTCAACAGCTGCCCAAACAACTGCCAAGGGATCAAAAGTGGGGTGTCTATGAACTCTGGAACACTGCAAGGTGTGCAAATATTTACTTCCTTTCTGCATGTAATAAAAGGAAAGAATATTAAACACACTGTCCCCTCACACTGTGAGAACAACCCAAACTGCTGTAGGGAACTCAACCTTTGTACAACACAACCCTGGAAGGATTCAAGTCTGTCATCCCAAAGCAGCAAAGCAATTTCAGGGCATTTTCTCTTTCATATATAATTTTATTTCTGGTTATAGAAACAAATGCTAAGAGGAGAAGCAACATTCCCCAACCACATACATCAAATTAAGGTAACAGAACAGTTAAAATAAATGAAAAAAAAAAAAGTAAAAATTTAAAACTTTGTTATAGCTTTAAAATATTAACGTTCTCGATACATTAGAAATCACATTCAGATCTCAAATTACTTAAAAAATGTATGGCTCCATATTAAAACAAACAAACAAACAAACCCACTGTATCCCATGTGATGTGGAAATGCAGGTCCTGCCCTTGGATGCAGGATCCCACCCTCGTGGGAAGCCAGTTGAGCATCTCCCAGGAGCAGAGCTGCAACGTGGCCAGAGAGAGAAGGTGAACTTCACATCCATCCACTGCCCCAGGTGGAGCCTCCCCTTTGGGATACACTTGCTTTGTAAAAAGCACTGATAACGAAAACAAGTCACAAAAAATACTTTTGATATCAGCTGTAAAAAAAAAAACACAAAAAAACCAACAACCCAACAACACACAAACCCCAAAACATCTGGCTGGAGGTGTCTTGCACAGGCAACACCAGGAACTGAAATGCAAGCATGGCTTTAGTTCCCCCTTCCAACACTGTCTTTAAAATAAGTGCCAAACTGAGGTGAAAGGGGTAAGGCTGGCCCAGATCTCTGTAGCAAACCCTTCTGTGAAGCCATTGAGGTATTTCAGGTTCTCCTCCCAGCCTTCCCCTGGGGTCTCAGTGGGAATGTGCATCTGCAGAACAAGGGGACAGTCAGATTTTTCTGAATTTTTTTTTTTTTTAGAGCAATTATTCAGAGTTGGATCTGAATTTCCAGCTTTTCCATCCATTGCTCACATACAGCTTTTGATTTATCCCTTAACAGCTTTTAACAGTCCTTTGGGTAACAGTCCTTTGGATAGCTACAGACTCTTAAAATGCTCTTTTTGGCTACGTGGAGGTCAGCTGGCAGACTGGACAAGAACTCAAGACAATACATGGTCTTGTAAGATTTTTGTATTTTAAAGCCATCTTCTGTATCACTACATTTGATGAGTTTGGTTTTTTGTTTTTTACATTCTGGTTTCTATTAAAGCAGGAAGTTCTTACAAACAATACTCTGGCTCCCTCTACTTCAAGCCCATTTGAGGGAGAGAGAAAAAGCAGAGATAAAGTAAGTTTAGGTTTACAGTAATTCAACTGCTACAGAGCCAATCTGCCTACTTAGCAGCCTGCCCACCTCCCAAGAGCAGCATATAAATCAGCAGAACATCAGGATGTTCTGCACCAGACTTTTAGCAGCAAGACAGTGAAACAGAAGGAAATCTCACTTTTTCTGCTCCATTTAAATCTCATTTTTCTTCAGCTAACAGACATTTCTCCTCACTGTCGCCCTTTAGCTTTAAGGAAGGCTCTGTCTCAGACTGCTGTGAAACTGAGGAGGGATGGAAGCAGGACAGAGAGGTCTGACCACAGCAAAGGGGGATGGATGGCTTAGTTTGGCAGCAGACACAAGTAACAACCAAATATCAGGGGAAGTCTGGGTTTCACAAGGGCTGTTTTTTGCTGAGGAGGAAAACTGACTCCTTTGCCTGCTCCCATCCTGGTTACTCTTCCTACCACCCAACCCTGTCCTCCCTTAAGTACTGAAGCCCCATCACCCGTCAGTGATCAACAGTGAAGCATTAACTCAGGTCCTTGGAGAGAAAGGAATTTCAGCTTCTGGAACATCAATGAGCATTAGGGAGCCAACTATCAACTGCCTTTAAAAATAATTCTCAGAAGTTCCAAGTGGGTCAAAAGACACCCTTCTGTGAATTTAGTGATCCTTGTGGAATGGAATTTGGAATGGAGTTTGGTAGAATTTACTCCCTGTGAATTGGGACATTAGAAAAACTCTTTTGTGTTTGTTTTGAAGGAGATATACACACACCTCGAAGCCTGGTAAAAGGAAAATAACCTCACCACAGGAAAAAGGAACTATTTCATAGTGCCCCAGTGTAAGCTTGGCCACCTGACAAGGAGGGATTCCTCAGCCTTCCAGCATCCTCATGGACCCTCCATAAATTTCCTCTGCTAGAAATAAGGTCCCATTATTTACAGAGCAGAATCTGTAAAGAACTCCCCCATATCTCATCTAGAGATAACTGGGGACAAGAAAGGACTCCAGCTTTCATTTGGGGGATTTTTTTTCCCAGAAAAGCAGCATGGACTGGGGTTGCTGAAAGTAAAGCCAGAAGCAGAGCTCCTACACAAGGAAGATGCAAGTACCAAGTTGTCTCTTCTGCTCTGCAAGAGGAATGAAAGCAATCACTGAAGTAAAGCTGCTTCCACTGGCTGCTCACATTCATTACAAAAAACAGGCACATTGTTCTTCTAGAATCAGTGCCTGGTGCAGGAATTTACTAACATACTGTATAAAAGTCTGTGTAAGTACCATTTAAGAGAAAGAAATAGTCATGGACCATTTATATATCTATATTGACACATACACTCACACACACACACATTAATAAATATAAATTTTATGTTTACACAGATCTAATTTAATATTCTCTGAAAAAAAATTTAAAGGTTTTTTTTCCTTAGCTGCCACCCATGAATGTTTTATTCTGTCTTTAGAGCTAAGGGGTAGATTTGGCACAACTACCCTCAGGCTCTGAAACTTAAAAGTGACACATAAGGAGAGGACAAGCCATACATTCTGGAAGGTTTTAATTCAGTGTTGGTAAATTGAAAAGGTATCAAAAGAATTTTCTGAACATATAAATACAAAGGTCAAAAGTTGATTAAAAATTTGGAATTTAAATATAGTGCTCCAAGAAAACCAAGTATTTTTCAGAATGTCTTGCTCAGGCCAAAGTAAAATGCTCCCTGGTGTATTACTGCCCCATGAAGGACACTCTAACAAGAAAGCCCACCCTCACAGCCAGGTAATTCCCACTGCTGACTATGGTATGTGAATAAATCCACATCTGTGTGCACAAACACAGGCACTGCCCTGCAAATAACCCATCCTTTAGATGCTGACCTAACAAATCAGAGCCAAGCAGCCAGGCAGCTGCAGAGAGAGATGCTCCAGTTATGTTTTGATCAGGTGCAGATCGAAATGCAAGAAGGCATCACTTCCCAATCCCATCACTTCCAGCAATCCCAGTGACCTTGTAGTGTAACTGTTTTCTGCAGCACAGCTGGCTCCACTGGAAGCTACACTTTCCAACAGTAGTGTATGCTATAGTAGTAGCAGCTTTGGCAAAATTTTTCATCCAGAAGGAAACAAAAAGCACAATCTGTTGTGTAACTGCAAACTAATACACAGATCCTCGCCAGATGCAGACCTTCAAGCAATGGAATTAAATTAGGAGTTGGATTAAAGGGCTCTGGAGTTGACAGAAATAACTACAAATAGAGGGGAAAAACTGATGAGGAGCAGAAACAGAAGCTGCCCAAGAGACCGGCTGGGAAGAGAAGACAGATCATTTGCTGCAGGATGGCATTTCCAAACTCAAAACCTCAGAGTGCAGCAAGGGCAAAACAATGAAGTCAGTCACATTCCTTTAGAGTTTCATTCTTAATGCCTGAGTCCAACTTATTAGCAGCAGGACTTAAAAAACCTCAAAAATTTTGCATCAGGGTAGAAATTCAAGGCAAGTTCCACATTGGACTGAAACTATAATTTTATGAGTTAAAATGATCAGGATCCTTCAGTGCTGCCTTCTGCTTGAAAAGCTCCAAGACCCAAGCCAGCACTCTCCCCTGGAAAAGAGCAATCCAGAGCATTTCCAGGTTCACTTAGTGACTCACTTCTTACACTTGTCTTGTGTCAAGAGACCAAACAGGGTTGTACAGGCAACAGGGTAACTACCAGGGCAAAGGAAGGGATTCTTCTGCTCCATCCAGCATTTTCCAGACCATATCTGTGCACTGTGCCTGCTTTGGGCTCTCCACTACAAGACTCACAGTGACCTTCTGCAGCAATTCCATCTGATGCCCTGGAGCCTGAGCACGTGATGTACAAGAAGAAACCAAGACAACCAGGTTGGTTCAGCCTTAAGAAGAAGAAGCAAATGGGGAAAATCTTACTGGAATTTTCAACTACCTATTTAAAAGATGCAGGGGAGGCAGAGCTAGGCTCTTCTCTGAGGCAATGAACACATGCAGCTGCACAGGAAATTCTTCTTACTTTGCTGAGTTTTTATCTCATGGGTGGTGAGAGTGGATTCCCTGTGTAAAGGTACAGAACTATTGCTAGGTTAAAGCTTTGTCAGTCAAGATCCCCAAAGCCAGCTATAGCAGGGAAACATTTCTCCTTTCACCCTACTTTTTCACATTCATTTACACACCAGCACACATCAGAGTGGTATCAAGTATCTCCCTGGGAACACCCCCTGCTAACACAGATGAAAAGCTCTAACACCAATTTAACATTCCCAGCAGGCAGGGAAAAGTGTTCCACACCCCACTGCATGAAAGCTCAGGTCAGATGCTTCCACTTGCTTTGATACAGGTCCCTACCCTTCTGTGCTCCAAGTTTTATTTTACTGCTGCTATTTCCCTATTGAAAAAGGGAAAAAAACGTGGAAATTAACTCTGAATGACAGCTCTAAGTCAGCACATAAGACAGATGTCTAAAACATGCAAAATCAAGTTTACTACTTCCAAAACCTGATGCCATGGATTGCAGCAGCACTGTGAAGGCTTCAGCTGCTGTTTTACTATTTCTTTCCTCTTACAAAGCTTTAACATGTCTCTGGAGATATATTCCTGAATAAACTCTGCCCAACAGTAACACATCTAGAACACAGCATGAAAATTAATACAGGGTGACCAAATTGACCTTTCTCAGCCTGCTCTGGAGCTCCATTATTCCATGGGTATGTTCATCTCTGAGTCCTCAGGCAGAGCTTAATGCAAGGTGCTGCTCCTGTCAGTGGATAAAATGACTGGATATGCTACAGGGGACAGCGTTAATGGTATGGGGGAGGGAGGAATATGGGGAAGAAAAAAGAGCTGAAAAGAATATATGAGCTAATCATGAACTTCAATTTTGTGCTCAGCACTGTGTTATCACTAAATCAGATTAAATTGATCTTACTGTAAAAAGCTTTCTGTATCACAAGAGCCAAGGTCAAGACAAACAACAACTAAGGAATTCCAGTAGAATAAAACCAAGAACTGCATTCAGCTTTTGCAAACTGGGGCAACAGAAGTTGCTATAACTGTGATCAAAGTAAAACTGGTCAATGTCATTGCCTAGGGTGAAAAAAAATCAATAGGGAATGCTGAAAAGTGAATTCACACATTAAGAATTTGGTTTTACAGTTTTCCCAGGTCTAAGTTATTGCAGTTTAAATATTTAACATGCCTTGGCCTTTGTTCCACAGCAGAGGAAGTAAAGCCTCCTCCTTCTCTTCCCATCAAACCTTCCTCAGTCATTATAATTAATTGAGGATGAGATGCAATTTAGACAACAAAACTAAGCTGGACAATCAATTCCAAACAATCTGCATATAACCATTAAGGTAACCATTTTTTCAGTTGAAGACTTACTTCTACCATCACATTAATTTTCATTCCTCTGCAGCCTGGGGAATCAGGATTGTTATGTAAAAAGAATGGTGCTGTCTTCCAGTCTGAGCAGTGTGATGAAAGAATTAATCTGGAGTCCTGAAACAAGATGTCTCCATCTCACATGTTCCAGATGAGGACCACATTTTTCCACAGCTCTCAGAAGGATTTAGCAAGAACAGTTATTTTACCCAGCATCAGGCAATGTTTAGGCAAACCTTCAAAAAAAAAAATCTGCAAGTTTGCAGAGGGGATGCAGCTGACTAATAAAGCAAAAATCCCCTGACAAGATGAACTGACAAGCTGCAGACACCTCAAAGAGAAAAGGGGAACAGAATAAAGATATTTGCTCATCCTCAACTCCCATTAGAACCAGCAGGCATAGTGAGCCACAAAGGAGGAGAGTTACTGTATTCTAAATACTTAGGAGGCAGATCTACACATGCAACCTAAGAATGGACTTTCAAGAGGTATCTATAAAGCAGCAGCTGGTGGAACAAAACACTGTCATTCAGATGATGTTTCTACAGTGCTGAACTAGCTAACAGACATTTCAAGCCTAATTATTTAGGTTTTCCAAGAGCAAAGCAGCAGTGAAGAAAAATCCACAGAACTTTGGCAGCTTCACATCCTGAACAGTATTCTGTTGGCTTCTCATCTTGCTCCAACTCACACAACCTTCTGGAAACCCAAGGACTCCTGTATTTGGGGCTGTTTCAGAGGCTGCCTGTATCTAAACCAGCAGTCACCCGAAAGTAATGATTAATCACAGATAAACTGTGCTGCACTCTCACTTGTGCATTCTTCCTTGAAGTTCATTTCATTGAGTTCTGGCTTTGAAAAGGCTACAGAAAACAGAGCTAATCCATGTGCTTTTCTGCTGTGCCACACCTAGAGAGAAGGGGCAGCTGGAGGCCAGCCTGCTTCAATTACCTTGTGGTCTGTAACAATCCTCCTTCACAAAACCATTTTAAAGTACTAAAATCCAATCTAACAACTTGTCACTAAAGGCACACACCTAAATTCTGAAAGACAGGCTGAGATAAATGATCTGTCCTGAATATTTTATGTGCCTCTATCCGCAGAAAGTAACCGCAAATCACGAGACCGAGAAATTCTTTCCTTCTTTCAGAAATATTTCTCACAAAACAAGGGACTTGAGAATAAAACATGTCTGGGTTTTATTCAAGCAGTGGGACTTGGCTATTGAATAGGATTTGGCAAAGACAAAGGAAATCTAGAAGGGAACAAGTGATGCCAGCTGTTACCTTGTGGATTCCTCCCCCTCCCCAGATTCCAGCAGACATTGAAGGTTTGTGCCTTCCCCACTAATCCCTATGGACATGCTGACAGTATCACTTACTGCACACTAGGAAAAGCTTTTTGCAACGTTTCTGCAGTGGGTTTGCCTCTCTGCTTTGTCAGACTGCACAGGACAGCAACTGGACAACAGATCAGTAGAGATGGGGGATAACCTACGAGAGCACGGCCCATCCCTCTAAAGTCTCTTTTGCCACTACCAAAGCCATAACATTTGCTACATTAGAAGATCTCTGCTGTGCTGCCAGAAGACATGTTGCCAAGGGGACTGCAAATGGGTGTAAAACCAAAGGGGTTTGCTGGAGGCTACGGGCAGGGGTTGATCTCTTTGCCAGTCACAAGGTGTCACATGCACCCACAGTTCCACGAGAGTCAAATCTGCTTTCCTCATAAAACATCCTTGTACTACATGAGGAGCCTGGAATAAAAACTTGAGTAAAACTCTCCTCCTACTGGCCATCTCAAATGGTCCTCAAGGCAGGAGAGATAGGAGAAGGAGCCAAGTGATGAAATGGAAATCTCCAAATTTCTTTTGGAAAAACAGACCTCCAGTGACTTTTGCCACTTGGAAAATAACAGAGAAGTCTTTTCCCTTGGTCTCTACACCCTTACAGAATTTGTATGAAACACTGTATGACCTCTGCTGCCTCTCATCCCAGCCCTCAACTTCCCTCTCCAATGAATAACAGGAGCTTTGCTGTTTGCTACGGCACAAGGTCAGGACAGCCTCCTGCCCAGCCCTGGCCATCCATGGAGCTGAGAATCACACCACCAATGGGAGGTGAATGTGACAGCTTTAGTGCAGAAGATCAACCAGTATTTTCCAAGTTCACAGAGACAGTGGCCATGCCTTCACCTACAGTGCTATTGTGAACAAAAGCTTCAGCACAAGATGTGATCAATCAAATGCACACAGAACCTCTTGGAGACACCCTTCCTCTTGTGATCCTCAGGCATCAAGATACTATGACTGTTGTCCAGAGCAAGTGATGAATAAATGTAAGAAATTACTGAAGGTACAAAACCCTTGGTTTTTAAATTCTTTACAGGAACCAAGTTAATACAGTTCCTCTGTCATGTTATTCTCCCTCAGAGGGAAATTGCATCTGGAAATCCAGGTGGCTGAGCCCTGTAACTCTTCCTCCTGAATCCCCATATAAATAAGCATTTGTATTCAGAATTTTTCTGTTTTAAAAAAACAGAATCATTTGCCTTTTTCTTTAAGCTTGGTACCATGTTTCTTTAATGTTGTTGTTGTGTGATACTGCACCCATCTTTCAGCATTTGATTGCCTTAAGGTGACCTTTTTAAAATGGTCCTATGGTTCAAAGCTCTCAGAAGTGTGGTATTAAGGCATAGAACGTGAGGAGTTTTCTTTCCAGGGAGCAGACTGTATTTGTATTACATTCCTTTAGATGCTGAACTGCAAATCCCATCCCCTTGGAGCCAAAAGGGGAAAAGACAGTTAAAAATATCCCAGCAGTCATACAATCAGTTGTCTGTATTTTTTTTTTGAATCTTTAAAAAAAAAAAAACAACAAAAGGAAAAAACATCTCATAGGTAAAGACAGAACAGAGTTCCAGATATGGGTTCTTGGGAGGGGCTTTCCATTCTTTTTGGCACCTTGTGATTCTAACAGCTGCTGTCCTCCCATTTAAAAATCTGACTTTAAAAAGAGCTGTTTATCAGCTATGTTTTGAGCTGTTACAGTTGTGGTTTGTTTCCTGTGAAAGCTGCTTTAGGGCTCCTTCCATCCCATGCCCACCCCACCATCTCTCCAGCTCCTCCCACCGGTTCTTCATTCACTGGTTGCCTGTCCTTGTGGCATTGTAGATGTGATGACTCCAGTCTGGGCTGGGACTGCTCCACTGGACTCTTCTAACCGGGGTCTTTTCACTTCAGGCTCACTGGCAGAGGCTGCTCCTGTCTCTTGGGTCCCTGTCTCGCAGACCCGGCTGACGACAACGGGAGTGGACGAGCTGGCCTGGGCTGCAAGAAGCTGCAGTGGATTTGTAAGAGCTGGGAAGGAGGATAAGAGAGAGAGAAAGAGATTTAGTGTGATGAAGTAGCACAAGTGTTTGCTATTCCAGAAAGCAAGAAAAAAACCCCGTCACCGTCAAATGTGACAGCTGGCACACGGTCAGGTGTTGTTTGCCAGTCCGTTTCAAAAGGCTTGTTGGCCTTGTCTCTCTCTCTCTCCCTCTACAACCTCAGCTTTGTGTAAATTTACCAAACCAGTAATAATCCCATTCATAGGAGAATTTCCTTCTTTCTATCCATTGTGAAACAAAGCACTGCTAGCTAAGCATTCATCTCCAGAAGGGGAGCATCAATCCTCGGTTAAAATCACAGCACACCTGCTCTATGAGAGGTGTTTCTCTGATCACCTACAATCAGAACTTCTTGGAAGCTACAAAATCCATGTGCTGGGCCTTCAGTCTGGAAGCTTAGAGACTCCCTTGGGCCCTTGCTCACACAGGAAGAACAGACAGGATGTTGGGAAACCAGATTAGAATCCAAATGTTGAGAGTGCTGACATCTCACTTGTAAAAGGGGCAGGAAAGAGCTTACCCTGGATAACCACACGTGTTCCCATCAGAACTGGGATCAGGACATAGGAATTTCTGGCTTCCAGTCCTGTATTTGAGCACTGACACAAAATCTCACCCTCCCATTAATAAAAGTGGTGAGAAAAAAGACGATTTAAGTAGCAACTCTCTGTAAAAATGTCTACAATTCTTAGTTCCAGACAGAGAATGTGCTTACACACTGGCTTTGGCACACACCACTACTTGGAAAACAAAACACATGCAGTTCTTGGACTCTGCTTCAATCAGAGAGGCAGCCAAAGGGGACTCAGGAGACAGAACATCCTCTGCCCTCCAGACTGATGCTTGCAAAGGATGGAATCACAGAACATTAGTGCTGTGTTCACTGCTAAATGCATCAAAAAAGGAGCCCTAGGATAAATAAACAAAGTTAACAGAACAAAGGCCCTCAAAGCCCAGCCAAGCTCTACCAAGGCATGGGAAGGAGGCTGTAAAGTATCAAGAGGATGAAGGAAAAAAACACAGGGTAAGGATGAGGGCATTCACCAATTACAGTTCAGTGACTTAAGAGAACCTAAACCATGCAGCTGAAAAGAAGTTAACTTCATACAGATGAGAGCCAAGGGACTCAGGCTTTGTTTTGTGAATGAGAAAATTCACTGCCACTTACAAAAAAACCTCTCAGATGCAGCTGAGTTTGATAACTTCTCAGTTTGATAACAGTTAGAAAATTTTTGGTGATGTTAAAATATCTTCACATAAAAACGTTAAATAAAAAGCTGTCTGATTCTGTATTAGACAAACACTACTACTGGGTAGTAGAAGCTCAGCCTATCTGATCTATTAACATCTTATTATTCTAGTTGCATAAAAACTTTGTTACTAGCATTTTCTCACTGCTCCATTAAGATTCTTGCAATTCAAGTGTGTATCAGGGGATGCTGTGAAGAGATGCAGCAAAAAATTCTGTAGAAACATTTGTGCCTTCATGAAAGCCACCCAAAACCCATCAGTGCTCTTCATTTCAAACTTCCCAAAAGCACTAGCCCGGGGCAGCAAAAGTGCTTGGCAACTCACTAAAAAGGGCTGTAAGACACCTGACTGAACAAAACCTGAGGTGCTGAGCAAGCAAGAAGAGAAGACTGCCAAAACACGGCTTATGTGGAATTTTAAAAAATCAGGCTTGACAAATTACCAGAACGCATCCTGTGTGTACAAAAATCCTGCATTCATACACCTGGTGAAATAGATCTTAATTCTCTCAGGCTCTAAGGCCTTAAGATAGGAAAGTATGTTATTTTCCTAATACTCTATGGAGTCATGTTTCACAAGCTCTAAAGAGCACCATGGAAATTTTACTGTTTGATATGCTGCAAGCAAACGGCTGCTGGTCAGAAGAAAATAAACGAAAACAGGCTCTCCACAAGAATCACTGACACTTCCAACAAGTAACCCTCAAAAGCAGAGAGTCTGAGCAGCAATAACTGCACGGCCAAGGGCAAAGGAAGAACACTGGGTTTTCAGCAGCAATGCTAGATAGCAGGACTTTTCCATTAGGAAAGGCAGCAGAGGTGGACAGAAGGATCTCTGACATTTACAGCTACAGAAGTGGAAGATTTGTGAAATCTCTGGAACTGGACACATGGAATAACCTGATACACACTGACCAAGAGGAGAAAATGCTTACAGCTTTACACCCTGCCTGCTGAGCCCAGGGAGCAGCCCAGGGAGCAGCCCAGGGAGCAGCCCCTACCGTAGGCGTTGCCGGTGATGCTGTTGGTGGGCACGGCGTGTTTGCCGTTCTGGGTGACCGCCCGCACGGGGAGCTGGTGCTGCCCGATGGCCACTGGAGCTGCCTGCTGAAGGATGGTGACTGTCTGTCCAGGAACACCCTGTGCCATCTGACTGGCCACTGTCTGGATGACTCGGCTGGCTGTAGGTATTGTGGCAAAGGCGATGGTTGGCTTTTCATCCATGCCTGTTGAAGAGCAGAGGAGACAACAGTGTGAAGACACCTCAACACCACAGAAGGTCAGGGAGGAGTATTTGGAAACACTCCAATATTTTCTATTGCATGTTGACTCTATAAATATTAACAACATTTTTCTTACAGCACAAGCCACACAGCAAAAAAAAAAAGAAAACTCAAGACTATGAACTTGACACTTTGCTCTAAAAAAGGCATTGCCTCATTTATTGGCAAATTATAGCTGTGGTATGGGCAGCAGTCACTGCAAATCTCATAGCTTACTTTGCAATTTCAAACAAATTGGCCTGACTTTCAATACCACACAGTAAGAGAAGGCATTAAGATCTTAAACAATGCCTGGAGCCAAAAGTCTGCAGCAGCTTGCTGTCAGGCCTGAATGTACATTGATTTACAAGGAGGTCTTCCCACAACTGAAGCTTTTGCTATGGATGTATAGGGAAAAACAGGACAGATTAAAATTAACAAATGAGAACTGAGTTCCTGGACAGAGAACTGCTGGGAGATTCACCCACTTTTTTCACTTCCCAGGGTAAGTAAGGGATCAATTCAGATACAGGACAGCAACCTGCTGGGCATGCAGGAAAGGAGAGGAGAACCAATCTTGTCTTCCAGGGCCTCTGGGGTCTCAAAGCAGAGAGGGCAGGAAGCACAACCTCATTAGTCCTGGAGGAAAAGAAGACTTCTCCCATTTTAACATTAGCAGACAAGAGTGGAGTTAGATGGGACATAAGCACTGAGTTAAACCTGCAGGCAAGCTGATGGGAAGGAGGGAGAGAAAAGGCAAGGAAAGCAGGGAGATTAGGAAGGAAAATGAAGCAACCAGGGAAGGCAGAGATCAGAGAAGGATACAAGTGGGAATAAGAAAGGGACAAGTAGGGAAAGAACAAGCAACAGCAAGACTAGTGAATGAAAGAAGGGAGCAGGTGACAGGCAGCTGTGACTGTTAGCACTTCAGGAACATGTATGGGATCCAGACAGGAATTTCTAGAGAATGTAAGTGAAACTCAAGCAAGATAATCAGTGCTGAACTAAAAATGCCAGTAGTCCTCCTACTGTGATAGGGGAAGCTCTTTGTTATTTTTTTCCTTCAGTGAGAGAAAAACCATTGTCCCACCACCCACATAAAAGCAGTTGGAGAAACCAGCCTTGCTGCTGGTACAACACTCAGCTATCTTGAAGCACTAACCCCTTCCAACATGGGGAGCAGACAAGGTGTTGTCTAGATCACAGCAACTGAACATTTAACTCACTAAATCCCCCAAGGCTGGAATTTCCAACTTAGGTACAAAAGAGGCCTTTGTTGTGACTGGTTTTTGAAGATTGCTTTAATGGGGCACTGCCTGCACTTCCAGAAGCACATGCTTTCCTCTAGGAATCCAGGTCTGCAGAAAAGAAGGGCTCAATCATTTATTTATAAGGCCATCCTGAAGCAGAGTTTCAGACTTTCCCAGGCCATTCTCTTTTGGCTGGAAACACACACACTTTGACAGCACATCCAGCTGAACAACATACGGGCAAAATATCAATACTGGGGATAATTACAAGAGCACACAGTGACAGGTCAAGGGGGGATGGCTTCACACTGACAGGGATATGTTTAGATCAGTTGTTAGGAAGAAATCCTTCCCTGTGAGGGTGGGGAGGCCCTGGCACAGGTTGCCCAGAGAAGCTGTGGCTGCCCCATCCCTGGAAGTGTTTGAGGCCAGGTTGGACAGGGCTTGGAGCAACCTGGTCTAGTGGAAGGTTGGAATGAGATGATCTTTAGGGTACCTTCCAACTCAAACCATTTTATGGCTCTACAATAATAAATGTTAAGCACTGCACGTATTTTCAGGCTCCAAAGTCTTTGGTTTTGCTCCCCACAGGAGACAAGGGAGCACAGTTGTCCTGCTCTCTGGTAGAGACAAGGAATGGATGACTTTCATTTGGTTTATGTTACACCAGGAGAAACATCATTTGTTAAGATCTAAGCACCCACTGAGTGATACTGTTCAACCACTCTTCCCTCCAAGCCTACCCAAGACTCATTAGCAGAGTAGCAAAGGAGGTGAAAAGCTACCTCGGTGGTCACCAGCTAAGTCCAACACTGCTCCTGCAGCTTCGTGAGCTCCTCCTGCTGTGCCCTGATTTGTGAGGATGTATCCATTTGCAGAGTTTGCAGAGGAGGTCACGACTCGGACCATGGTAACAGTGGGAGCTTGCTGAACTACATGAATGGCATGACAGGAAGGCTGCTGAGAAGTCACTATTGACGCTGGCATGTACGCCACTGGCTTTGCCACCAGAGTGGATGGTCGGGGAGGAACAGCCATAATCACTGGCTGGGCACTCACTGGAGATCCTGAACAGAAGAGAGAAGCACATGTTAACAGGAGAGGCAAAAAGACCTTCATTCATTTCACCTGTGCACTTCTAGTCTGCAATACTCAGTGCTTCAGCATTGGCAGGAATGAAGGCAGAATTAAAACAAAAAAAAGGAGGCCTCAAAAAATACCATCCTCAAACTTCTCTTTCCTAACATACAACACCCTTACCTGTAGTCTGAGCACAGCTCTGCGAACAAAAGCCACGATAAATATTAAAATACCCCAAACCATGCTCTGCTTAATGGGTTTTGCCTTACAACTTCACCCTATACCCAGCTCAGTTACAGCACAGCTGACAAGGGGATACTTCCAGGCCCTGGCCACAGCACCAGAGCTCTGTGCAGCCAAGCTGATCTTATCCAGAGGCTGGTAAATTAGTGAGAGTCAGCTGTGAACTACTATGGTGACTCTACTGTCACCCAGTTCAAGCTTAGCTCAGGTGCTTCTACAAATTCCACCTCCTGCCCCCTCCTCCAGAGATTAGCAAGAAACGTGAAGTTGCACATGCGTCACCAGTCTCTCACTGAAAAGAGAGACCTAGATCCTCCTGTAACACACTGCAGCAGCCTTCCTGCTCTGTCCTCAGCATGGCATGTGGTGCAACTCAACAGCCACCTCTGTGGAACAAGAGCTACTCACCAGGTGCACTCTGAGAATACCGATACTCTGGAACTGAGGCTAACTTTGACCCAAAGTCGTGATCGTGTGGAATGGGTGAGCCCTCCCGTGACAGGCACTCTGGAGTCTGTAGGCCACTAGAGTGAGGGGACAGCAGGCCAGGGTGAGTAGGGGAGGCAGGAGCACTCCTGAAACACCAAAACGTAGTGTTGGCAAGTGTAGATGCATTTTGACCACAAGACAGCAGCAGAGACCAAGAGTTCTCTCCAGTGCAGGATCCTCTAGCAGAAGAACAGCCTTTCTCCCACATCACCCACTGTAGTCTTGCTGGGAAGAGTTGAAAGCTACTCAGCAACCTCACAAATGCTCCACCACCAAATACTGCTGTACTATTCCTTGCTGAAGGAAACTGGACCCTTCAGAGTTTGCTTAACATTTTGAGACCCACTGCTGACAGAGAAGCTCTAAGTAATTAATGTTCAGATCAGTTTTGTAACTTCAGATCATTCTCAAAGGATCTTTATCAGTGTTTGAGAGGGACAGGGAGAGGAAGAAAGATGCAGTGTAGTGGCAAGTGTCTGGCCCTACATATGCTCACAGAGCAGCTGATCCCTTTCTCCCCATTGCCTCCCTCCTCAGCCACTTGGATGCCACCTGTGGTCCCACACAGCCACCAAACACATGAGGAATTGTACATTCCTTTAATGACAAACCAAACAGAAAAGCTGAAGAGCCGAAAAACTCTCCTCCTGTTTACCCCTCATTTTAACAGACAGAAGACATGAGGTGTGGGAGGAAGGCTACATGAAACTGCTCCAGGTAGTGCTGAATTGCAAGTCTCATCCTCAGAGCTACAGTGCTCAGAGAAGCTGTCATTGCACAAGGCAGAGGAGCTGACTGGAGCAGCTACACAGAACCCCCGTTGCTTCACTGCTGACAACCATGATCAGCCTGATCTTCACTACAGGAGAGTGTTTTAAATACCACAGAAGTTATTCCCACTGTGATCTAATCCACATCTAAACACAGCTTTCCTGAAATCAGAGATTGGCATCTGAAAACACTTACTTCAGTGGTAACTGCTTTGAATTTCTTTGAAATGATGCCAAAGGAGGTATGTTATTTGATGCATTTTTGCAGTTTGGTTGTGCATTTTTTTTTGTTAAACGCTTAAGAAGTCAGAACAATTTTCAGACTATGCCTCAGGACTAACTACATCACCTCTCAAACTATAAACAGAAATAAAGTTTACTCACTGTCCTTCAGGAGAAGTTTTAGTTTATTTTCTTTGTAATGAGTTTGGCACATAGATGAGAGGAAATTGAAGTTACCTGGAGGAGAGAGGCCCAAAAGGTGTTCGGAAGCAGGACACTCCTCTTTGCCTTCGTTTTCTAAATGCTTGTTCTACTAGTTTGGCTTCAGAGGCAGGGTCAATTCTCCAAAAGGAGCCCTTTCCAGGCTCCTCTTGGGAACGTGGGACTTTAATAAAGTAACGGTTCAAGGAGAGGTTGTGCCGAATGGAATTCTGCAGGAAGCAGAGGAACGAGGTGATTATTTTGCCATGAGAAAGTGTGTAACAAAGACAAATGGGTTTCACCACACAGCTTGGAAAATAAAATTCACACTGCCAGAATCAGTGTTGAAGACAGAAACAAGTCACTCAACTCACACAGCTCTATAGTGACCTGAGAACTGCAAAAAAAAAACCTGGGGGAAAGTGTTGGTTTCTACTCAACAGCTGAAAAGCTGGATTTGCTTGGCATTAACCATGGCTTAAATACATCTGGAGCCAGGCAGTGCAGTGACTTCTCTGTGGAAAGCAAGTAAAGCAGAGCTTTTGCTGAGGCAGGGGGAAATCACTGTAAACCACATCAGAACTCTCCCAGGCTTTATTCGAGGCAAGCGGAAAAAACTGCCTGAGCCTGTGCTAACTGCTCACCTGCCAAACGATTACCAGGGTGCCCAAACATGCCCTAGAGGACTCTGCATCTCACAGTCATCATAATGCAAGCCAGCCAACATGCCCTCAGACAGCTGGCTCTGAGAGGAATCCATTACCTGTGTGGCACTAGCTATGTGCAGCTCTCTGGATGTTGACAAGACTATTTATCCTTTCCATTGCGACAGCCCACTTCTGGCTGGGTGTGTAGCACTGGCTTTTGGCCTGAGGGAAGGGCTCAGCAAACCCAGCTGTGCACAAACTCACCCCTCTTCTACTTCCAAAACAAAACAAGGGCTTTTGCAAAAGGTTTAGATCATCTCTTTACAAGTAAAGCCTTTCAATGGCACTGGAGGGGAGGGAAGAAGGCACCTTCACCCTCCACTGAAACGCAGCCCTCTGCAGCAGGACGCAGCAACTGGTTCACAAAGCACAACTCTGCTGAGCAGGTTAGGGCAGGAAGTGAATTCCACATTTAATTAGAACTGCAGGGAAAAGCCAGGGAGGCAGAAATGTATTTATTCCAACTGTACTCAAAGTGCACCAAGCAGTTCTGCTCCTGCCAGTTGAACACAACGAAATCAGCAGCTGCAAGAGCCTTTCCAGCTGCATTAGTGTGTTGCATTCAAGTGACAACACCCATTCCAGAAGTGTGATGCCAAGAAAAAGTCTGAAAGCAGGTGGAGCTGAAGTTCCTGGAACTTTGAAAGCAACCCTCAAGTGAACACTGAGGTTTGATTTAGCATGTGTTAACTACATTCAAAGTCTCCTATGAAGTTGGTCAGATTTCCTTCAATACCACAAGGAGTGCATGGACTCACAGTTTCCCAAGTTCTCACTCGGATTCAAGACTTGCAAACTGTGACTTAGGCAATGCAGGTGATACACTGGGAAAACAAAACATCTGTAATGTTTTAAGGTATTATGATTAAAAACTGGAATCTCAGTTTTAGGCTGGATATCCTCCTCTTGGACAGGTAATGCCAAAGAGAAGGTAAAGAATTAAGCAAGTATCTGGGCAGAGCAGTGACTGGTAACAATGATGTAGGAAAATAAAACACAAACAAAAATTAAAGACACATGACTACACCATTAAAAGAGAAACCAGAGAGTAACAAACTACACTGCTCTACAAAGTATTCCAAAAAAACTAATCACCCACAAACAAACTAGTCAGCTTGTGTTAAACAAATTCACTCTGGGAACAGTCAAAGCAGCTCTATTCCCAGTGCCCCAAATCTTTAATAAATGCATTTCAAAGCAGATAAGCCCTGTCAAAGTAGTTTAAAAGCTTGTCAGTGTCAAGAACTCACCTGCCAGCCTTTGTCAGCAGTCCTGTAATATGGATAATGCTTGGTAATGTGGGCATAGATCCCACTTAGTGTTAATTGCCTGTCCTGTGCTGAAGATATAGCCTGCACAATTAGCTGAGCATAAGAATAGGGTGGCTTGGACTCATCCTAAGGAAAAAAAACAAAACAAAACAGAAATTTAGTCACTAACAAAGAATTCCTACACTACAGTCTATCACAACCCAAACTTAAAAAGCACAGATACTAAGAGAGCATCACCCTCTCCCATTTCACTCCTGCTTTATACTGTCACTGCCCAATTTTATACAAATACTTGTGTGCAAACAGAACTATAGGGCTGAGCCAGATGAAAGTATCTCCTTCCCTCTCCCCACAAACACACACTAAAGAGCTAACTTTTATCTCATTCAGTTCCCCACTGCATTTCCCACACATGCTTACATCAGCACAAGGAACAGGGTCAGGACAAGCAAGTGGAATCAAGAGTTAGAGGGTGTGGGGTACATTCACTGCTTTCTATGTTCATGAAACTACAGCATTCAAATCTCCCCAGCTACAGCTACACTTCCTTAGAAAGCTTTCATGCAGTGTGATATCAGCCCTCCTCCCAGCAACAAGTCCAACATGAAACCTGATCCTGTCCCTTCCCTTCTCCAGCAGGATTTGTTTCATTCTAGGAACTTTAATTTGTTTGCCAGATCTCATATTCCAAACTCTTCATATTACTCCATCAAGAACCCTTCTTGTCTCAAGGGAGAATTAAGCCTACAAAAAAGCCATCTAGTACTGTGCTCCTCCACCCAACCCCAAATCAGGTGGTTTTGAATCCAGACCTTCAACTTTGATCTGAAGATCAACCCACCAAAATTAAATTTTATCATTCTAACTAAGTTATTTTTTAATCTACATTCCACTTGCTACTCTCCTCATTTAACACCTGCTTGACAGACCTTCATGTTTGTTTTAAAGTCTGACTACAGACTTCTCATGACAAGGATTTGGTTTCTTCTCTTGCTTCTGCTTTCTCCAACTGTGTTTTGCAAAACACCATTAATTAAAAGGAGAAAACAAGACTTTGAGTTTTATTGTACCTCTTCTTTACGTGTTCTTGATTTATCAAATAAGCAAAAAATAAAAATCTTCTTGCTTAACCATTTTAGTGAATGATTTGAATCTATTTTTGACAGCTAAACAAGCAGATTCATCAGCTCCCACTAATAAGGTGATGGTTTGAAGGCAAGGTCTCAAACCACCCTCTGGAGGATACACAGCACCCTCATGGCCAGGGCTTTTAGATGCCTTTTATATTCTTAGATGCCTTTTAACTATAACCAGGTCTGGCAATAAAGCCCCAGGTTTTAATGAAAAGCCTCCCAAGGAGCACTTGTGGGTAAGTAATGTTTCTGTGAACCTTTGGGCTGTCCCCTCCAGATGCATCTGCCTGCTGTTCTGAGGCTGCTTTTGCCGCATACTCTGCTGCCAGCTGCAGGTCCGAGGTAATGTTGTGAACAAAACGATATCCTGAGGATCCAGCACCACGTGGACTGGCAGGGCAAGAGTTGGGAACACTGGAGAGATAAAAAAACAAACAAGGTGATTTGTTACTTTGTTGATTAACAAGGCACAAAGTTCTTACTCTCTGAGGAACAGTGAAGTTTGCGTCTTCTTCTCCATTACCTGCGAAGGATGTACTTTCGCCCCTGTGGTTTATTCAAAGCACAAACAGATTGAGGAAAAAAAAACCCCTCAAAAATATGGATTTTCTACAAAATTTTGACACTCCTCACCACACACACTTCCTGCAATCACAAGAAAGTAGTGTTTCAGAGTATTAAACAACTCCTGTGTGTTTAGGGAAGGACTTAAAACAATGCAGGACTTCAAACAACATAAAGTGCATCAGCAGTGAATGCGTAACTAAATGAATAGCTCGTTACTATGACTCGTGAATGAACAACACAGCACTCTCCTTATAACACAATTGAGCAATATTTACTCAGTCCTAACAGACAGTGACTATGTTCTTCTACAGTATCAGACTAAAGCACCCAGAGCAGGTCTTTGCCATGAAAATCTTTGTCCAACACCACGGCTGAGCTTCAGAAGTTCATACCCTGAGAGCACACACCTCGATCCAGCAGCACACTCCTGCAGCTGCCAAAGGGGAGCTGCAACCACTGCACACACACAGAGGTAGCTCATGCATCAGTTCTGATTAGAAAAGACACATTTGGCGTCGCAGGGCCACCACAAGATGGCATTGCAGGAACAGCGACTGAGCAGCACAGGCACATGAAAGCTGCTCAAACGCTACAAACACACATAAAAGGGGGCTATAATTTGCAACACCACTCAGGCACACAGAAATGAGTGCTACGAGATGAGAGCTAATTAGAAAGGCTTGTCTAGGGATCACACATCTCCAATTTGTGGCGTTGGGAGGATCACAGAACAGTTTGGGTTGGAAGAGACCTTAAATATCATCTTGTTCCAACCCCCTGCTTTGGGCAAGGGACACCTTCCACTGGACCAGGCTGCTCCAAGCCCCATCCAACCTGGCCTTGAATGATGGAAGGACAGGGATGAGTTTGGGAAACTGAAATTCCCTTTTTCTGTCTCTCCCCTGTCCTGTGCTGTCCAGAATTTAGAGGTGCCATGCCAGAAGAGCAGGAGGCACAGCCAAATCCCAGGATTACATATGCCTTCTAAGAGCAGAGAAACAGTAAACAAGAAAGCAAACCAATACACAGAAGATTTAAACAGCAAAACAAGCAGTTCGAATTGTATGAAAAGATGGAAATTGAAGCCCAGAGCTGGGAACCAGAATTCAGCAAAACTGGCATAAACAATCCTCTTACCAGTGAAATGCTCAATAACTGACACAAACAAATGCAGTAACTGGCACCCATCAGAGCACTGTGCTAAATGCTGCATGAAAAAACACAGAACATGGTCCCTTCCTCAAAAAGGTGACTGTCTGGAGATCTTCACACACACACACACAGATGTACACATGGGGATGGAGAGGAAGCTGTGAGACAACCCTTGTTTGCTCAGTGGGCAATACCTTGGGTGCATAAGCAATCTGTCAGTGTAAGGAATGACTGTTTCCTACCACAGTCCAGCCTGTAAACTGAGAAGTGCTGCTTCTTCTCCTTGTGGTGTCTCTGCAAATGGCTGCAGTGCTGAGCTCAGCACAACCCAGACTGGTTTCTTTCAAAAGTGAATTAACAGGATGAGGGGGCCAGGGGGGAGAAAGAGAGAGAAAAGGCAACAGAAATACCCAGCCATAACAAACCCCTGCAACAGGGAACCCAAGCTCACCCCTCTCCCACACACCAGTTCTGCAAAACATTGCACAGCACCTGGTCACCCTTTTTGTGCCCACCAGCAGCCCTTGGCATTAATGGGTGATGCTGTTCAGGAGGTGAAGCTTTCAGGAGGTACAAGGCACATAATGGTGATGAGCCCATACTCAGAGAATTCCCTTTGCCAGAGATAAAGGCATTTCTTACCCAGCCTTTCAAAGAGCAGAGACCTGTTTGTGCAGGAAACTGAATCAAAGTTTGCTACTCCAAGCTTTGGAAGAGGATAATGCTAAACCACAGAAGACACTCTTGATGTCTTAGTATTCACATGAGGAGCTGGTGTGAATTTAATTATTCCACTGTCATTTTTCAATAGCTTCTCCACATACACACTTCTTATAATGTGCAGATAATTACAAATGAAAGCCATTTTCATACATGAAACAATGACAAACCAAAAACACAGCAATTCTTTTTATCTTTGTGTCTGGCACCAGAGCAGTTATTGTAACACACAGACCAGGAATGCAATAGGATGAAACAAGAGTTTTCTGAATTTGTTCTTTGGCTGCAGAAATACACAAACAGCAAACCACAGAGACAGCTGCCAAAACTCAGGACACAAAGATATGGAAAAGTTCTCCAGTGCTCTCTACAGAGCTCTATTTCTTGCTTTTTCCTTTAAAAGAAGAACAACAAAAAACTCACTAGATACAAGAATTTATTCCTTTCTTCAAGACCAGCAGAGCAATCAGCCCAGTTTTTGCTCTTCAAACTCCAGTTTCTGGGGCTGATGAATTTTCAGTCTGATCTCTTTTGCTTAAAAACAAACAAACAAAAAAATCAAAGAGAGAAACCCATCCCCTGCAGGGTTTCTCTGGGGTGTTGACAAAGCCCTTCCAACCTGAAGTGTTAGTAACTCTAGAAAAGCCTCTCCCAGTAGATAGTCAAAGATTTGGGAGCTGTAAGAATCTTTTACCAGAATGGAGTCCAAGTAGATTTGTGTCCTTTCAGTCTGGATCAACCATCAAATCAAGAGACATGGGGACACTACAAACACCAATTTTTAGCCTCTCCATGCACAGACGGGGTAACACAGGCTGCTGAGTGTTCAAGCTCTCAATCATCACAGCTCTTCCTTCAGAGGGGAAGGCAGAAAGAGCTGACTACTGGAAAATACAAGGAGACACAATCTGTTCCCCCTCCCAACATGAGACAGGAGGAGTGAAGAAACAGTTTTGCTAAAAATACCCCTCTGAGGGTTAAGTTAAAATTAAACATTAGTACAGTCAAAAGAAAACAAGCAAACACAATGCAGTGACATCAGTTTCCTGGAGTTCCTGGAATTCTCCTCACCACCCAGAGCAGGGGCTGGCCGGGGATGCTTGTATGCACTCACACCTCCTTTAAAAATATTATGAAATAAAGAGTTTTCCCTACAAACATCTGTTTGTGCTACAAAACAAAAATCAAGTGCAAGGACAGTGACAATGGTTTGTTGCATATTAACATTCCATCAATACCTGGCCATAACTTGATCCATGTTGATACTACAACCTTTTATTGGGAAAAGCACAGGTAGGTCTGCAATTCCACCCCACCCTGACATCCTGACTTACTGCTGTGATCCATCCTTACTGTCCATGATGGCAATCTGAGCTTACAGCAATCCAAGATAACTTGGGTTAAGCTTGTCTGTCATGAAAGAGGATGTTTTGGAGAGGCAGCAAGTGAAAGGCACACAGGGCATGTAAGCAAACCACCTGCAGTTACCCCCAGTTCTAATCCCATGGTACCATGGTTCATACCCCAAGTGCCAGAAACCTTTGATATCCACTGAGGATTCAGGATCTCAGCTTGAAACACTGACTGCAGGCAGCCACTGAGCCACAGTTCCCTAAATACCAGGCTGAGACTCAGCTTTAGAATGACACTGCAACCACGTGCTGGATCACACCAGTCCTGTGCAGCATGTTTTCCGTTTCATACTTAACCCTCCTTCAGCAGGAAGGGCAGAAAGATGAGGGCTGAAGGCAGTGCCTGCAATACATTCACCCCTGTAACTGGCAGAGGGCCTTTTAAACATGAGGCTTTTGAATGTTCTAAGTCTTTGCAGTGTGATGATTTACTTTCAACTCCTGCCAACGAGAGTCCAGCCTTGTAAGTTCACAGCAACAATTAACTCTAAGCACCAGCTATTGGAAAGTGTGTACAACATGCTGCATTTCTGCTGGAATGCTCATGATCAGTTTGTTCAACCAAAGAATCAAGTGGGCAAAAATAGGACATGTCACTGCATTCACCCCAGGACACTGTGTTGTCTGTCCACTCTAATTTCAGAAAAAAAGGAAGATGGAGCAGATCCAGAGAAGGTACTGACAGGGATAACTGGGATAATCAGAGACATGGAATGGATTTCATACAGGAAGAAATAGTTTGAGACAGAAGCTGAGATGAAAGGAGACTGAGACTATAACAGCAGAGCCAAGGGGAGGTGTTCAACTCCTGGCCTCTTGCAACGGAAGATGTGGTGAGCACAAAATGAAACCAAGCAGCACGTCCAAAACAAAAGAAAGTGTGTCTGTGTCTGGAACTTCACTGTGGAAACACATGCTGCAAGACAGGGCTGATGCTAAAAGTCTGTGTGAATAGCAAAAGCCAGTACACAAATTCTTGGGGAAAGAAGGAAGACAGGGAGGCCATCAGGGGCTTTCTAAGACAGATGGCCAGGAAATCCCTGCTCCAAGAAAATGGAGGCAAACTACACTAAGTCTGTTTTTTATGTTCTTATATGACCTCCAAGATACCTGTGCCAGAGGCAGAATACTGGGCTACAGGGATCTGTTCCCTGAGCACATTGAGATTCCCATGTAAAAATCTCCACACTCTCTCAATACTAAGCACATTTTATAGACTGGGGGTAATAAAAGTAAAAATGAAGCAACAAGTGCTTAAATGATTTATGTATGGTCATATTAAAAGCCTGTGAACAATCTGGAAACTGAAACACTCCCAAATTTCAGTGCCAATTCCCCCAGAAGGAGAGGCAGTACTAGAATGCAGGAAAGTTGCCCTATTACTCAATTTCATTCTTTTCCACAAGAAAGATCTCTCTCTGTAGGGATCAAGCTACAGAGGCTTAATTTAAGCCAGATATATGCAAAAAGCACCTATGACAGAGGAAAGATCACCTGTGATCCCATATAAAATTTGCTCACCTGACTTGGAATCTGCATTGCTAAAGAAGAACAAAACCACGTCCAACTTGATGGTTTAGGATATGAGATGCACATGGCAATGCCTTTGAAAAATGCCTGAGTACACATTTGTGAAGCAGATAGAGGGACATAGCAGGGACAGGAGTTACAACCTTGGCAACGCTGCCAATATACAGACTCCAGCCTGGATAGGCATTTTTTGGATAGTTATTTGCTGAGTACAAAGGAAGAATCACCATTCCTTAAAATTCTCCCCAGTCTCTTCCTTGAATGCAAATCTGAGGTGTGTTACCCTGTGCACAAAAACTGTGTCTAAAGAAATGCCACAAACTTCAGCCTACCCCATGAACCTGCAAAAAAAGGGGCAGGAAGATACAGAGACGCTTTTTACGTGCAACAAGCAAGAATCAGGTCAAAGTGCAGCTCCTGGACTTGCGAAACAAGCCTTTCCACCATCCACTGATCAGCAATAATGGGTGAGAATCCTCCACTGTTCTCACCTTCCCCAGCCTAGCCCCAAAATCATCACTCAAAGAAAGGCAAGTCTTTGCACGTTGCCTGTTTCAGACAGGTTTCAGAAACAATCACAAGTGGTGAGACTGCCAAACCGAGCTGGATTTTGATGTGAAAGGAGAAATTTGAGAGCCACCCTGCCTGCTTAGTGCTGAAGAGAAACAAAGCTGTCCAACAAGCCACAGGGAGAGAAAGTGAGTTATCCACAAAAGCTGAAACTCTTATGACTTGTCAGTGCTCCAGTGGTTCCTCTCTCCAAAAGGAAGTGACCTCAGTCTCATCGTGGATTCAGTGAACTAAAATTTTATACTGATTGGGGAAGGGGAAGTGCTCCTGTAGCTGGTGACATCTGCAGCCTCTCCTCCAGCACAGGGTCCATTATCTGAAATAAACACGTGTAGAACTCCCAGACAGACTCTTCTCTTAGATGATGTATATGCACCACTCTCCTTGGCTTGTGGTTTGGAGAGTCGGGTGATTAAAAATAATCACCGGTCTTTGTCCAACTGTGGGAGTTGCCTGAGCTGTACATTCTGCCTGAATGCAGGAAGGAATGTGTAACTGAGACAATGCAAAAGAGCCTGCAAAAAACCTGCCTTGGAGCTCTTCAGCATTTCAGTTCAGTGGCTCACAGTGCTCTAGGAAGAAGGAAAGCCTGAATGAATCTGAGCAGGCAATATTCAGGCTTCCTGTTCCAGAGAGTGAATGCACCCACTGAAGTCAGGGTTTGCTCAGATTCCCACTACACACCTTTAGAGTAAATGTGCAAGTTCAGATTAAATCCCAAGTGTTCAGAAACAGTGATGTATGGCCATCCTCGAGCCTATAAAAAGCCCCCCCCAACTTTTTCCAAGCCAGGTCTGGATCACAGCATGGTCAGTGTTTGCATGTCTGATGTAACATGGCTCACACACACTCTTGCCATGCTTTATGGAATAGAAGGTCAATACATAATTTATCTACTACACACACTTGTAAAGTAGTAATTACACAATGAATTTAAATGACCTGTTAATGGCCACAAAACAAGTTGGTGGCTAAGTCAAGATAATTGCAGCTACCTCTGAGTAATCCGCTATCAGAGCACTTAACGTGCTACTGAACTAATTCTGCCTGCTGAAAAAAAGGACTATAGCATATGAAACCATGGTAATTCAGCTCATCTTCTGGTTTGCTAATCAAGCTCACAGAATGAAAGATGCTGATCTTTCATTATTCATACCATTAATTTAATTGAAAACTAGTTATCGACCCTTTTAGCAACAGTCAAACACGGGCAGGCACATTAAGCACCAACAGTTAAAACACAAAGTTGGGTCCACACACAAATATGTTCCAGTTTAACTATTAGCACAGAACCTCACCACACACTTTTCAAGCAGTGGTTCACACAGGGCCCTGACAACTCTTACTCCTACATGCCAAAGAATTTTTTTCCTGATAAAGCCTGTGTGTGTGAGTTAACTGTCCATGCCCTTTCCATGAAAAAACCCAAACAAGACAAAGTCATTCTGGTGCAGAGATAAGCCAGAAGGAGTAGCTGCAAAATATGAATAATGATAGTCCTCAGAGTACAAGATTTAGTATTTATTGTAGTTTATACATATATATCTATATATCTGTGAGATCACAATTGCTGTTTAGAATAGGGAAGTGTGTAGAGAGAAAGAATTCAATCTTCATAAACACTAAAAACACTAAACACACCCCAACTCTGAGGGGCAGTGCTACAGAGAGATGCTATTTTGAAAACTGAGTTAAGGTACTCCTATAGGGCTATTTAACACCAAGTGGACAAAAATAAAAGGCAAACTAAACACTGTAAACCCAAACTGCAGCTCAGCATGACTTTGAGACCAGGAATAGGCTCCTACCTTGCCTGGACTGCAACACATGTGGAGTCACATCCCTGTAGATATTGTGGATTTATCACAAAATCAGGCAAAGTGTTTGCAGCACAGGTGAGAAACTTCATGTCACTGTGAGCCAAAGAGGGTCCCCCAAAAATAATCTGCAGACCCTGAAAACTGTGACTCAGTTTTATCTCCTAAAAGGCAGAGCTGAATTTAAACAAACTCCACGTGGTTTTCACACAGTTCTTCAATGCCTTGAACTTACTGAGATGAGATTTGGTGCTACTCTGCTCTTTCATGTGTTGTATAAAATGGCAGGCTGCTTCTACCAATTCATTACAACCTCAGTGGCCCTTTCCTTACTGGAACACACAAATCAGAATTTTTTAAAAAAGAATTTTGAACTCAAAGCAGGAAGAAATAAGCCATGCCTGTGTGAAACCCTCACAGCACGCTGTCAACCAACATTTTCCCTTAAAGCAGTACAACAGCATTCAAAACTCATCCCCACACAGCCCCTCCTGGAGATAAAATACCTAGCTGAGAAAACAGGGAGCACATTTCTCCCCAGGAGTAAGCTGGAATCTTGCTTTGCAAAGCTGCTGAGGGTGGCAGGTTTGGTTTTGTTTAACTAAAGCTCATTCCCTCTCTAGGCACTGCACTTTGCAGAGAGAAAATAAATAGGCTGGAAAATACCCAGAAGCTTGCAGGGGAGAACCTGCAGGGAAGCAAACTGCAGTGTAAACAGGGAGGCAGAGCAGGGCTGGGGGTCAGCAGGGCAGGGCTGGATCCCAGAGTGCAGGTACAGCCCCTGCCCTGCAGCAGGGTGGAGGCAGGAAAAGGGGGCCAGGAGCCACTTTCCAAAAAGGAAATTTCACCCTGCCCAGGATTTCCAAACTGCAATAATTTTCCATGGGCCAATCAGGGAGGAGCAAGGCAAACGCACCAAATTAGGAAAGTAAACACTAGAAGGGGGAGAGGAAGGAGGAGGAGGACCCAGATCGTGCAACCACCTCCCAAAGCCAGCGATGGGAGAGGGGTGCGGGTCCTGCACTGAGCCCCCCAGACCTGCCCCTGGGAAGGAGGAGGGGACACTGTGCCAGCCTCACCCAACACTCTGAACACACCAAGAGAGCAGAGTGTTGCCCCGAAAGCCAGATGGCCAGAATGCAAAGCTGCGCTGTCCCCAAAGACCGATCCCTTTCTCAGGCAAAACCACCCGAATCACTTCCCTCAGGGCAGAACTGCAAGACCCCGCTGGGGGGGGAGAGGGGAAGGTTGAAAGGGCTGAGCAGGGATGTTTACAAACGTGTCAGCCCCTCCTCTGTAAGAGGAACTCGGAAACGAAAGGGGTTTGGCAAGCGAAACCTCAGATGTCTTTTGAGGTTTTCTGAAGACTTGGCTGGATGAGCTTCTGCTCAAGACAAACGGATGCAACCATTAATCACCCTCAGTAAACACTGCGTTAGGGCTGAGCACAGTTCAACGCTACTATTTCCACTTTCTCCTTATGCAAAAGAAACATTCTCGGGGAATCAAATATCAATTGCAGGCATATGCTGGAGTCAAAAGATACAGCCTCTGTTAGTAACACAAACCACACTGTGCTGCTTTGCACAAGATGACTGAATGGAAACTAACTACCATATGTTGGCAAAGAAACCACCCCCCTCCCCTCCCAGCAACAAGCTTCATCTAAAATGAGAAGGTTAAATATAAACTAAAAGCAGTGCCTGAACAGAGGACTAAAACCACAGCCACCTCCAGCCCCCTCTTTCTAGAATGTCTGCATTGCACATCTGTGCAGCTCTGCAAGAACGGTGGAAAAACCCAAACAAGCCAGAGCCTCCAAATCTATGCAAAACCAAACTGGCTGCATTGTGACACTGAAGTCATTCTCAGTAAATTTGAATACTATTCACTGAATTAGTGCTGTCAGAAGAGATTTGCATATTGTACCTTTTTTACAAATATACAGACAAGCAAACAACCCAAAGGCTGTTGCTATTACCAGGCACACTCACTGTTCTGATTCCCACACGTTTTAAAATTCTAATACATCATTCTATACCATGAGTCTCCTTTGCTTTATAAAGATTATACTTCAAGTTACAAATTTAATGTTAAAAGATTTCACTGAAATTCTCAAACATCAACTCTTTGCTGAGAAAGAGAGAAAATACTCCCGACAGGAATCAGATATCAGGTTATTTCTACTGCACGTTCACAGATTATTTACAAAACAGGATACTCATACATTCATATTGCTACAGCCCCTCAGTACATGGTCAGCATCCTACCCCCATTTCCTTCCATTCCCAGGAAACCACATGCCAATGGCCACCCTTGTCCCTAACTTCCAGATAACAGCAGCACCACCCAGCAACAACAGACTATTACTGAGATAAAAATAAAACAGGCACTCCTAAGATAGAATTTGCCTGCTTTCTTTTCTCCATGCATATAGGTAGCTCTCAATAAATATTTCTAATTCCACTGCCAAAGATAGACTAGTAACTCTATAGCATGAAACTAATGCTCATCTTTCCTCTTGAACCCTTTGAGCTCTTAAACAAAAACTTGTGCCACCGTAACACAGTTCTTAGTAGCCTTCCATCCTTCTGAAAATCAGATATTCAACCAGTTATTTTTAATGGGGCATTTCTTGCACCAAAGATACAAAACCAAACAGGGCTGAGAGGCTGATGTCAGAGAACACATTTTGGATAAGGAGCATCTTACCTTATAGTGCCTGTGGGGGATGGAAGGGGACTGACCACGCTCCGGAGATCCGGCTCCGGGATGTGGATCTTCAGAGGTGAAATCTGAGGGTAAAGTGGCCGAGGGGGAGGCGATGAGGTTTCCTCTTTTACTTCCTCTTTATGGTATAAAGATGTGAACTGGATCTTTATAACCGTGCTGGGGAATCGGAAAGTACATCTGCAAGGGAAAGGAAGGGAACAGTCAGAGTCACACCTGGCACTGAACACACTGAAGGGGGTTTGTGAATTGGTGAATTGTTCATTAACTCAAACTCCACCACTGTCTGTAGCATCTTTCTGCCCAGGACACTGGGCAGAATTACTGACCATTCCTAAAGCTCTGTAAATGTATGACAGTGAATCACGGATCACCCAGGGATTAGATGCAAGTTGAATAAGCTGGATAAGTTCAGTGCTTTCCCCAAGGCCATGTATTCAATCCGTGACCAAGCAAGGTGCAGACCCATAATGACAAACTCTTCTGTTCCTGCTGTGGATCAAGGATGAGGATTTATCTTTTATTAGCTCACTGCACACATCTCAGGAAGATCCAAGTTATTGGAAAGTATCAAACCACAAGCAACAGGGAGCAAACCAGCCATAAAACCCAGATGGAGCAACAAAGAGCCCCAGGTAAGACTACGGAGCACAATTTAAAAAGTTGCCTCTACATACTGTATAACTGAACCTCATTTGTATTTCTGCACATGATGCTGAAGGATCATCTAGCAGGTTTCAGATTAGAAGTGTCTCCCTTTAGACAACTTGGCTTATGGCTAAGCAGGGCCAGAACAGGCCCCCTGCCAGAGCCTATAGGGCCTCATTTCTTCTCTAAGTAACACTTCTTTCCAATTGTTATTTAGGAAAAAAAATAATCACACATCTGCAAGTGCAGCCTTCAGGAGATGCTGGGAAATTCAAAAGGAAATCAGCACTAACATTTTCCATATTTGAGCAGAAAGCTTTCTAATTTACAGTGTCTACAATAAACACAGGGCTGTGAGAGCGAGGGTTGTGCAATTCTTCTTATTGCACTTTAATTAGACAATTGTGTGCAATCAGTACAAGCTTTCCAGGGATCATTTCACTGATACTAAGGTTAAAGCAGCAGGAAATAAAAACCAGGTTTCACTGTGGGAAAAGGCCAGCAGAGCACAGCAATTGTGCTGGATTCCAGCATCTTGCCTATAGAAGGAAACGAAAGGACTCGGGGGGTGTTGTTCTAGCATTGTAAATGCTGGTCTGGGCTGCACAGAACTCTTTTAACCAGTCCATTATTGAATCCTACCAGGTAACAGAACAAGGTGACATGCAAATAAATCTGTTTTTGTGACCACCTTATCTAAATGCTGCCCTTGACAGAAATGCAGCTCTAAAACACACACTCTTGGATCTTCAGCACGAGCTGGTTGTGCTGCAAGGTAATGTTCAAAATTATCACTCATTCAGGCATGGGAAGCTCATTCCCATCTCCCACCTCATCTCTCAAATGAGCTGGCTCAGCATTCAGTGGCTCACAATGGCTCTGCTGGTACAGCAGGAGTTTGCATTGCATTTCATTCACTTCAGAGGTCCTGCCACCTGCACTCATTAATGCATTAAATAAGAACATCATTGTGGCAATGCAGCCTAATTGTGTTTATCTAACCCTACTAAACAGGGTCCCCTGCAGACTCAGTATCAGGCACAATTGAAAACAGAATTTCCATGCCTTGCAGTGTGTGCCAGCAGCA
This sequence comes from Neodrepanis coruscans, assembly GCA_013400695.1. Classification (NCBI taxonomy): domain Eukaryota; kingdom Metazoa; phylum Chordata; class Aves; order Passeriformes; family Philepittidae; genus Neodrepanis; species Neodrepanis coruscans. Next base: position 34,488 of record VYZS01098595.1, read on the forward strand.
GGCACCAGCCTATGAGATGAAGCTGAAACAAGGATGTTGAACCACAACTCTGGATTTTAAGCTTTGTACATGGAATTGCTTATAGAAAAAAAGCTGAAGGTAAATCCATTTGCAACAAGCATCACATGCACTGAGGCTCAAAACCAGTCTGAGCAAAGCTTCATCATTTCCCAAGTCCTTATCTGGGCAAAGCTGAGATTTCTTTCACAGAGCAACGGAATTCTCTGCTGTAACACCAACTGCTCAGCGTTTTACAACATCTGAGTCAAGGACAAATCAGTCCCTGTTCAACAGTGTTCAGTGCAATCCCAACCTGCTGCTGGTCAACAGGCACAGAGCCCTGCAGCACTGCTGAGGCCAGAAGATTCTCCACTGCAACCTCATACCCGTAAGGAGCCTCTTACCCCACTGCCACTTCGGGCTTCCTTTTCAGAAGGACCCAGCAAGGCAAGATCTGTATCTCCTGAACTGCTTCCAGGTGATGATAAAGTAACTCCTGAGCTCTGCTACATTTAGTGATGCTGTAGCAATGTTAGATAAAAGGTGATGCCTGCACCCAAAACAGAGTCCCACCAGGCAATCTGTTCGTTTTTCAAAATCACGAGTCAACCTGAAATTTGAAGTCTAAACTACCCCTGTGCTGAAAAGGCCGCTCTAACGCTGCCTCTCCCTGTGAGCCTCCCCAGACTCTCTGATCCAGCCATGTGACTTACCCACAATCTCTGACTGGAACCAGGGATGAGGAGCAGAGGCTGGGCTGACTACACAAGCAAACAATTTGTTGGCTGCTGTGATTTTGTTTTTAGAAAGACAGTCCTACTCCGCTGAAGCAGAACCCAGGATAGAGAAGGAGCTGACATGGATTATGCAAAGCAGCACACCCATGGCCATTTTGTAATGAATCAGCCCCAGAAAAAAAGGAGTGGATATGCATGGGGGCTCACAGCTCTGGAAGGCTCCTGCAGCCAGCTCTGTGCTGGCTCCAGTATTGACACTGCAAAGCCAAGCTGGGGGTAATCTCTCCATTTTTCCGTGCTGTAAAAACCTGAGACCCAAGAAATGGAAATGCAATGCAAAGCAGATTGTAAATTCCTGTGGAACTTCTCCCTTCCCTCAGGGGTGAGAAGGTACCTGGGATTAAGGTTATTGTTGCAGTCTCTATCACAATCACCACAGTAATGCAAACAAGGACACCAGCACAGCCCCAAGCCACTGCTTCAAATCAGCACACAGGGCTAATGCTGGGGACGTGTCAGTGAGAAAGCAGAAAAGCATGACTTCAAAATCATCCTGTCACAGGAAGCCCACTTTTCATTGCACTGAACCCAATGCAGCTTTAATGAGCTTTTCCAATTGTTCCCTTAATTAACCTCTTTCCAACCAAGAGGATAAACTCAAATTATATCAGTTAGTCCTACTTAGGAGTGAGACACATTAGCACAGGATTTAAGCCTGTGAGAATTATACTTCTAGAGAAGATAAGCAGGACAAGAGAGACAGCCCAAGCAGAACTGAGCATACATTCCATAAGATCAGTGTGTATATTTCAGGTTACTTAATTTGAGTTATACTATTTGATCCGTGTTGCATGATTCCTGTCAAAGATGCTACAGTACTTACTACTGCTGCTTAACATTTCCATCATGAGAAGAAGATCAGTCTGGAAGCACAGATTAGACTCTACATAAAAAGCATAATGAAGTTAACTGGTCTTTTCAAGGGTGCCCAAGAGGCAACTCTTTTAAGCACCTCTGAAATTTCCAGCTGATTAGAGAGATGAATTAATGGTCTGCAAAATCTCTTGCTCTTATTAAAGGCAGGAAGCAGCCTGCTTCAGTTCCAGGTCTGCTGAATTTTACTGGATAACCTGCTCCAGACAGGTACATCCTGCAGTCAATCCCTGCCCATATAAACCACATGTACACCACTCAGACTTCCAATATGCTGCACACAATTCCTTGTGGGAGAGGGTTCCAATTTCTCTAGGATGCCTTCCAAGAGAGTGAAAATAGAAAGCTTTTTTTTTTTAAGTTTGTGCTAAAACTAAAACCACACAAAGACCCTCCCCAACCTCCATAAACTGCATAGAAACAATTCTTGCCTTCTTAGATTACAGGCAAGAGAGAGGTCCCAGAGAATGGATTGCTGGCTCCCTGCTGCACAGCCCTGGCTGAATACATGCTATATATACACTGGAGACAAGGGGAAGAGAGGGACTGCACATACCACACATGGTTACAGTCATGTAAGAGATGTTGCTAGAATTGTGTTTGTTTTAAAGATGACAAAGTTTTCTGGATGAGCTCCTCCCCCTGACAGCACAGCTCCCCTGCTAAAGGCATCCTTCATGTGGTGAACCAGTGACAGTGACCACAAGCATTTCATCTACATAAAGTCTGAAAATAAAGTGCTAGGAAACACTAGGCCCTTAAGCAGACTTTAGGAAAAATGGTTAGGGGAAAAAAAACAGCAAAATGACTCCATACCCTGCATGGCTCTGTAAAAAGCTGACATTCTCCTCCTCCTCCTCAAAATACCTTTTACTCACAGGTGCAAAGTAAAGAGAGATGCATTTATGAAAACATAGTACCAGGTTCAAAAGAAGCCATGAGAGTCACTGATTCCTTTTGTTAGAGCATCCTGAGTGCTGTTAACACCAAATGACTCCTGCTAAGATCTGCTGCATGACAGCAAGACAAGGCTGTTCAAAGATTTTAAAAGGAGACAGAGAGCTCTGCTGGATTTATGCTTTTACATCACTGTAGAAAAGCACAGTGACAAAAAGGAGACAAATGATGAGAAAACCAAGGTGAAACATATCTATATTGATATAAAAAACTATATATAAACCCCAGAATCATATATATTATACAATGTATATAAACATAATATGTTATGCTGTATATAAACATCATTCCAGTTCATCAGGCAAAAGGGAATAACCAGGAAAGGAAGCTGGAAGACTGTTACCCAAACATTGTCATCAGCAAGTCGGTACCATCTCCGTCCTACTTTATCCTGCCCTCCTTTATGAAATCCTGTTATTCCTGAATGTTGTGGCTCTAACTGCACCAGTGGCTCCTGTGTGACAGTGCTGAGGTGCAGGTTGAGCGAGAATTGCTTTGTTAAAAATAACACTTTTTGCAATTTGAATCAGAACAGGCCCCGGGTTTCATTCAAAAGACCTGGTTAAGCATGATCGTCTCCCTTGGCTGCAACTGCTGCTTCTTCTTTTGGAACATGCAGATCCTGTACCCACACTGCTGATTCCCATTATCCCCTGTCCCTCCACCACTCTGACTTGGGACCAGCAGGGCAGGGCAGTGATTGTCCCCCTGTACTTGGCACTGGTGAAGTCACACCTCGAGTGCTGTGTCCAGTTCTGGGCCCCTCCATTCAGGGACGACATTGAGGGGCTGGAGTGTGTCCAGAGAAGGGTGACAGGGCTGGGGAAGGGTCTGGGACACAAGTCTGATGAGGAGCAGCTGGGGGGGCTCAGCCTGGAGAAAAGGAGGCTCAGGGGGGACCTTGTGGCTCTCTCTCCAGCTCCCTGACAGGAGAGTGGAGCCAGGTGGGGGTCAGGCTCAGCTCCTGGGGAACAAACAGCAGGACAATAAGAAACGGCCTCCAGTGGTACCAGGGGAGGTTTAAGTTGGGTATTAGGAACAATTTCTTCACTTAAAGTGTTCTCAAGCACTGGCAGAGACTGCCCAGGGCAGTGGGGGAGTCACCATCCCTGGAGGGATTTAAAGGCTGTGTTGATGTGGCACCTGGGGACTGTTTTAGTGGGGACTTGATAATATTGGGGGAATGGTTGGACTGGGTGA
>VYZS01098612.1:13518-24480 GCA_013400695.1 Neodrepanis coruscans
CACATCCCTAGAAATAACTCCCAAGATGCTGCCCAATGATACTGCCAACTCCACCACCAGCCACCCAAACTTAAAACTGCAGAGCATCTTAAAAAAGGGTTGTGAGGGTCACTCTGACACCATTTACTCTCCCTGTAGCATTACTACTTGGGGATGTAAACAGTCCCCTTTCAAAAAGTCACCCCAGACAAAAAGCACAATTAATTATTTTCAGCAAGTGGTAGTTAATGCTTAAAAACATCCAAAGGTTCACAACCCTCTTGGGAAGGGAAGAGAGGGTAGAAACTTCTATTTTTCCTTTTAATACTGTTCTGCAAGCACACATTTGTACACACTGCCTGTGCCAAGTGGCACAGTTACAAGCTATCACAATTTTCCCAGGCCTGCATCTATTCACACCCACACTCCTATCTTGCAAGTCCATACCCATGTGCATATGTAAAAACAGATGCAGGACTTCATTAGGACATGCCTAAATATTCATTAGCTGCTATTCATGCCCACAAACATGTATATCACATCTGCAAGAAGGCAAAAAGTTCCCTCTTCCTGTTCCTGAGATCAGCATATTAAGAGACCTAGATCCTTATCCTGGCTGTGTCTAAGCTCATGAAGGTCAAATACAGAACAATAATGCTGCATCTCATTCATCCCCCTTCAAACACTGAGAAAGGCTGTGTAAAATGCCAGAACTCCTAGAGATGAAAGAATTCCAGTGCAGTGGTAGATCAATAGTATTTTCAGTGGTTTAAAAGGTAACGCTGCTTTCCTTGATAAGGCCAGACAGAAGCCCTGTCATGCTGCAAATGCCTGTGTCACCCAGAGAGCAAAGTACAGGAGAAACACAGAACAGCAACTACCAACACCACACTCCTGGCTCGTAGGCAAGTTCTGTGAAACAGGAAAAAAAGCTGTGCCCTTTCTTTCCAGTTTTACTTCCTTTCAGTTCCTCTTCAGGCTTTGTAGAGAGTAATGTTCAGATCCACCAGAGTTGGAACCTCTGATTTTTCTCCAGCATTTATTTTAAGACTGCCCTGACTGTGCCTGGTTTATGCTCCTCCCTCACAGAGCAGGCAGAGCATCTCATTCCAAACCAGAGAGGTAACAAACTCCACTCCTGAGAGTGGCTGCTCATCCTTGAGCAGCGAGACAAGTCACCTCCTGTCATTCTCCAGGTTCGGTGAGGATTTAAGTCAATTCCACCCAACTGTTGTACAAACAAGTCCCGACACACCGCCTGCTCCCACTTCTTTTTACATGAAATCACCATCCCAAGGCCATGCCATGGGTAAAAGGCGCCCTCCTGAATCAGTGCCAAGCCCTTTGAAGGAATCACAAAGAGGAAACTACATGGTGAGAAACATCTCAGCTTAACACAAATGGGTAGTTTAAATAACCACCCGAAAAGTGACTTTAAACAAAAAAATCAACACAGCTTTTTAGTGTTCCAACACTTCACCAAACTGGCTCCTACTCACCAATTACCAGGGAAATGCAGTCATGTCCTCAGTTATTAATGCTACAACTTTTCACATATTCAGCAGTAATTAAGAATGAGCAAGTAGCATGTCTTTTGCTAGTACAAATATTATGAGGTCATGCACAGGAAGAGGCAAATTTTATTATGAAAACAGTTGGTATAAAGTGCCCATGGCCACAAGTGCCCAAGCACACCTGAGGAAGTTGGCAGAGCTCAGAGGGAAGGCAGGAAACAACTAAAAGAGCAGCTACATTAAGCACTGCTCCTTCGGATTCTCTGCTGGGGCCCTGGAGACACAGAACAAGCCTAGGAACCAAAACCCTGCACTGGAAAAGAATAATGGTAAATAATAAAATCACCAGAAATGGTGATTTTGTGTCACCTCGTCTCACCACTAGTTGTATTTTCCCTCCTTTAATTAGTTGCCTCTTACGTTCATAGAAGCTGCCGTTTTTTAACAATTCTCTTGGAAATGTTCCTCCCTTTTCTCCACAGGCACCAAGTGTGTCCTCCCAAACACAAAACCATCAAGAAACAACTTTTCTTTGTCATTCCCAAGCAGCCCTGGCAGCAGCCTCATCTTCACCACTTGACATCATGACAGTTATGGGACCCCACCAGTAAAACCCAACCAGTTTCACCACCTTTTATTCCAGTAGGGCTATTTTTAAACTCAGATCAGTTTTCTGCTAAGGCTCTCAATGCACACTCAGACAACTGTGCTGCATGGCAAGAGGAGGAGGAGGACACAGAAACCCAGGAGTTAAAAAAAAAAAAGAAATGGCAATTGGAGGCAGGAGCACTGCCCAAGACACTCCTAAAGATACTGCCTTTATAATTGTTTTCCATTTTGTATTTAGCTTTAATGCTTGCTTCTGTAGCTCCAGATCTGAAGAGCCTGAGGGCCTTAAAAANTAGGGCTATTTTTAAACTCAGATCAGTTTTCTGCTAAGGCTCTCAATGCACACTCAGACAACTGTGCTGCATGGCAAGAGGAGGAGGAGGACACAGAAACCCAGGAGTTAAAAAAAAAAAAAAATGGCAATTGGAGGCAGGAGCACTGCCCAAGACACTCCTAAAGATCCTGCCTTTGTAATTGTTTTCCATTTTGTATTTAGCTTTAATGCTTGCTTCTGTAGCTCCAGATCTGAAGAGCCTGAGGGCCTTAAAAAAGCCTATTTACTGAAAAGGAATTCTCTTCACTGAACAATGTAGTCATAGGAAAGCTGCATCTAAAGTCTGTTTAGAAAACAATGAACAATAGTCTTGATCCAGTAACTTCTGATATTTATCTTTACTACTATCAATATTTAAACCAAGGGTGAAAAACAACCCCCATGGCAAGGCCTGTATTCACTTTATCCCATTGGTTCTGCAGTAACAGAGCTGAGCTGAGAAAAGTCCTGGTTTTAATGCTGCTGCTCTATCAGAAAAAACAGGGAAACCGTTTTTATAAGGGAAGAGCAGAAGTAAAACAAGAAAGGAATTTTGTTTGTTTCGAGAGTTGCCTTTTTATTTAAGAAAACACAATGGAAAGCATAAAAATCTCAGAAGAATGAAGCAGACAACAGTGCCCTAAGGGAAAGAACACAGACACTGTGCTCCAACAGCAGGCAAGAATTATTGGACTGTAGATTGCTAAGTGGTGCAGAACCAAAGCCTCCCAAACCAAAAGTATACATTTATGATTACACAGGGACTGCCTTTTGAAAAGTTGCTGTGCTACAGAACACCTGCTAAGCATCTATTTCATCCTGCCCGTGTGTGGGGTCTTCTAAAGCCAATTGAACCACCCACGAAAGAGATTCAACACATCTTGGCTGAGCCCGGGGACAGCAGCATCACAAGATCACGTACAAAGGTGACAAGCAGCAGCTATTACACCTCCATCACAAAATCAAAATAGATCTCTGAACAGATGCAGGACATTTAAACTGCTTCCCCCCTAACAAAAGGGCCTCCCAGAAAATATGTTCCTAAACACCAGCCACACAAGGGCTGTTCCACCGGAGCACACATTCAAGGTCACTCAATCGCCAAAATCCCACTTTTTCCTCTAGCTGGTTTCTGTGGATCAAAAATACAGACACAGGACCCTTAAAAGCTTTCTCTCTCCTCACAGCATCACGTCTGAACAACAGCAAAACCTGCGATGTTTTGCAGCCTCCAGCTTTAACCAGTGCTTCATCCCACATTTCCCCAAATTCTCTGTAACAGCACGGCTATTCCTTGGATTTCCCCACCAGCCTTGGGAAAAAAACCACACGCCATGTACCAGATGTCCACTCACCCAGAAGCCTGCAGCCTGCCACCAAGGGGAAAACAAAAAAACAAAAAAACCAAAAAAAAAAAGGTGGGCAACAGCTCTTAATTCTTGTGTGTTTGTCTGATGAGCGTCCTCCCTCCTGCGTGCTGCATTCTGTAGAGCCACTGCAGTGCTCAGAGCAACCCGACTCGCAGGAGCAGCTGGAAAACAGCCGTACATCTATACAAGCTGAGCAGTAGGTGCCCATCCCAGCTCAAGGGTGGTTCTTGCACAGCAAACCTATCACCGACAGCCCCCCGGCCAGAGGGTGGGTCAGGCTGACAAGGGGCCATTGGAAGGTGATAACTGGGGCAAGAGGAAAAAAAATTGCCCGGCTTGTGTGTGTGTGTGTGTGTAGGAAGGGAAAAGAATAAGTGGAGCAAATAATGAGTGAAAGAATGGAGTCAGTATGCAAAGAAAATTATTTACTGAACGGACTATTCGTGCTGCTGACCTCAGTTCATTCCTCTCCACGTTTTAACTCCTTGCAGTCGGGGCTTTGTAAGGGAGAGGTCGTAGCTCATCTCCACCACTACCCTCCCATATCCTTTCTAGGATGGAACAACCAGATCCTGCAGGTGAGGACACTCCAGCAAGGTGCTGCTGCTCTATTTCAGAGCTCTGGGAAGTTGTCATAAATTGGAGCACACATACCAAAGGCTTCTCAGTCATGGGTTTCCCCTATACCCCTCAAGAAAAGCCCCTCTGAACCCAGAGCTGAAGAGGTGTTCAGGGTTCATATCTCCACCATTTCTAAGACCCTCACAGAAAGGAGAATTTTCCTGCAGTACCCGAATATTATCAGGTTATAAAAAGTTGATGCCTGCCAAAAACATTCTTTTCCGCAACAAGGACTGCTGTATGCAAATTAATCTCATACCCATGACCTTGTTCCTGCCACCTAAAGATTTTGCTGTCATAACAAACTCCATAGACACTGCACACATTTAACTGTGGCATAAACTCCAATATGTCACAGCAACTTGTATTTCCCACAGCAGGACCTATCCCATCAAGTGGGAATACCAGTATCTTTTGCTCTTCTACCTGGGGAAATAGGACTTTTTTTTTTTTTGTAACTGAAAAATTACATATTTTCAAGTCATTACTGTGTTTGAGAACAGGCTCACAGAATCTACTTGCTCTCAGATTCCCTGACACTTATTAAGGATATTATCTCCACATTGGAGCCTACAGTAATGAATTAAGCAGCAAGTTGCCATTGTAGCAAAAGAAGCACAATTTGGGTAAAGAAGCACAATTTGGGTAAAGAAGCCAACCTAGCTCAGGCTAAGACAGCTGTTAGAAGACCCAAGCTCAGCTACCGACACTCGTGAATCATTTCCTGAATTGCCGTAATTAGCACAGCATTGTGAGGCCATTCATCCTCAAACCCAACCCAAGAAGTTAACACTCAATTGACTACGTTAATCTCAGAGCACTTTATTCCCAGTCAGTTATGTCAACCCTCCAAGACACACCTCTGCTGTGACACCAGGAGGACAAGGAGAGACCAGTGTGCAGCAGGCACCGGGCTGGGTCAAGCCAGACTTGGGCATCCTGAACCCACTCAGCCACCTTGTCTTTTCCCCTCTTTCCACTGCTCTCTCTTCCAGCTTTGTTGTACTCCATGTTTCCGAAATTCTCTGCTTTCTCAAAGATGTAGAGTGAAAGCCCTCTGCTGACTGTGAAAGAGCATCATATCTCTAAGCCATCACCATTTGCACGATGCCAAGAACTCACCACCATTTCCCACTACCATCAAAAAAGTCTTAACTGCCCGGGATGTTCTCCAGGACGCTGGTTGATCCCTGAACTGTCAGCTTCTCTCACACTTGGAGATCCAGGCTTTCCATATTACAAACCTTGAGCTCATTAAGAGTTTGACGAAGCATAAAATAAGCATCGTTTAACAGTCAAATGAACAACAAAGGGCCTTTTGTGGTAGCTGGAGACTACGGGAATGGAGCAGCAAAGGAAGGACTTGGAAAAAGACAACCCCTTATATCTGGAGGTGACACTCTGCAACTTGATTAATCATTTGATTTATCAGTTACATGGTATGATTTCAAACGAATACAATAACCAAGTGTAACTGTTGTCCTGACACAACCCATCTGAAGGCTTTAGATCAAGGAAGAAAAGTATATGAACTAGAAATGCTACAATGCTGGAGGAGTATAATGTGATAAGGAAACCTGACCTCTTGAAAAACATTTTCTTTGAAATTTTTTGGCAGAGGGTAAACAGTAAAGTCCCCAGGTTTTTGGCACAAGGAAGACTTACAAAATGCTTCTCTTTAGAAGAGTTATTTTTCCTGTATAATAGTATCTTATTGCTCCATGGGAGCTACAGTGCCAAGGTAACCATCTCAAGATGCAGCCCACCTTAAGATGGCAGAATTCCTCACAGGTGAAAACAAGGCATCTTTTTATAGCAGAGAATGAAGAACAGCCACTGAAATTAAACATTTGGTTTTGGCAATATTTCAGTTTGGGAACATACACAATTTAAACTGAAGTAGGGGAATTCTGAGGAAGAAAAGCATGAAGTAAACAAGTCATCTCCTAAAACAGTTTGAGCCTTAGAGAATAGAAAAAGTACTTTTGTATCTTCTATCTACCCTTTCAGAAGATCACTAAATATTTTAATTCCTTCTACCCTAACACTGCAGCATTTTAGAAGACTGTTGCTTCAGTAACTATTTAAAAATAAACTCTCCAGAGAGCACACAGCACTAAAAACAAACCTCTCCAGACTGATGAGACATCTAGACAATGGTCCACAAAAGGGCACATTAGCAGAAGAATTCTCCAAAGGAGGAAGCAAACATCTCAAGTGACACTCTGCAAGCAGTTCAGCTGGTTCAGATCACAGCTGATACTACACCATTTCTAAACGGGCATTAACCAATTGCACTCCAAGAAAATAACACAGCAAACTGCACAGCTCATGCCCTGGACACATTCTACAGTTCCTACTGGTTCTCCCTGTCAGCAACAGCCTTATGGCAAACGCTACCAGAATTCCATGTTTTCTCCCACACACACCAAAGAAGTGTAAGACAGTAAAGAGCCAGGAGGGAAAATGGAATAGAATGAGGGCAGTGGATTAAAGGAAGGAAAACACGTAGGTGGAGGAAACCACAAGCAACACCAAATAATGAACCTTAATAGCACATTCTGAGGGCACCCAAAAAGCCAGTCTTCCACTGGCACCACTCCCTGAGGGGCAAGAATAAAATACCAGAAACACAGTCCACCAGACCCCCTCCCAGTGCTACTGAAGTTCAGTCTGACCACGGCCAGAAGGAGGTTCTGCATCTTGAGGAGGCACTCAGTAGGAAGGGTACAAAAAGAGGTGGGAGGGAGAAGCACAGCCCAAAGCCAAACAGGCAGCCCTGGAGGGAACACAGCATCCCCCTCAACAAAGATCTCCCTCCTGTGCCAGAGAGCACACGGATCACAAGACTCCTGCCCTCCCCATGACCCACACCATGGATACACTCATGACCACACTGTATCAAGGATTCCATCAGCCAACTGTGGATCTGGCACAACATACAAGTTGGCCACCTGGGATATCTTATCCCTCTCCTTGATTTTATTAAGTCCCATCACTGTCTGAGTGGGAGTTGAGACCAGGGAAATGGGCACAAGTGTGGTATGAGGGCAGAGAGAGATCTGAGGGACAGTTCAGAAACAAACCCACTCCCTGTCATGAGGCCTGACCACACTGAGGAGAGACAGGGATATGGGAAGACGTGCACGGGCATTTGCACTGCAGGAAAACTGGTTATTCCAAGACAAAGGCTGCAGATGGCACAAATATGTATGTCTCCCGTATTTCCTCATAAGCCCATGGAGTTTTTATTTTGCAGCTTTACAAGTACCCCACTGAATGATTTGAAGGTTGCTTCATATCCTGAAATAAATTCTCTGTCCAATATGCTGAATTTTGAGCTTCCCAACACTTGCTATTCCAAACAGCAAAAGAAAAATCATACCTGCTTTCCCCCACTCCCATTGGCTTTATTTAAGAAAAAAAATTCTTAAAGCAAGGACTTCTTTACTATGTTTTAATGTAATATTTGGCACAGCAGAGCCCTGGGTGCAACAACCATTGTATGTAATGCACAACAAACAAGAAAATTTAAGGGACAACAATGGGCTCAGCTACAGCCCATCTGCCTTTTCTCTGGGAGGGAACACTAAATACCATCACTGGAGAAATATTATTAGTGGAGACCTGCTACTGAAGCTGTCATCTTCCCGATGACACTTGTACAAAATTCCTGTCTTTCTGAAGCGCTGGAAGCAGATCACTGACAGGCAATCTCTCCCTGTACTTCCTGGGGTGTTTAAGCAATCCTGCTCTCCCTGGAAAGCCCACAGCATGTTCAGGTTCTGCCTGTAAGCAGCAAGACAAGTGACACAAGACCTGGAAGAGACCTCAAGTACCAGGCACAAGGCATTGGCCTTCCCAGGCTCAGCAAGGACACTCCACACAAAAGGCAACTGCAAGCCAGCACAGCTCTAGAGAGCTCTGAATGGCAGCCCTGCCTAATTAGTGAAGCAAAGTGAATCACCAAAAGCATGTCACATTCCTCAAAACTGTTTACCCTTCCTGACATAGAAAAAAACCGTATTAGACTTCCTCAATCTGAGCACAACTGTTTATAGCAGATGGAATATCATACAACACATACACAGACTGCTATTAAAGAAATTACTTTCTCCCACAAAAAAAACGACAAAAAAAAACCCNTCAAAACTGTTTACCCTTCCTGACACAGAAAAAACCGTATTAGACTTCCTCAATCTGAGCACAACTGTTTATAGCAGATGGAATATCATACAACACATACACAGACTGCTATTAAAGAAATTACTTTCTCCCACAAAAAAAACGACAAAAAAAAACCCCAGTGTAGGTTTGACTGTTTAAAACAAGACTCCTGGGCACACACCTGCCTCCCTTCTGTGCACAGCACCACAGAAAAAAGGAGATAAAGCCTTTTTTCCTCCCCTTCATCCCTTCAGTCACATAACCCTGATGTTGCAAGTGCTGGAGGACACCCCTCAACATGAGATCCAGAGTAATCCATTACATGGGTATCACTGGATTGATGTCAGTGGAGTTTGCACTCTTAACTGGGCTAGAGCCAAATTTGGTTTCTGCTTGCCTTGACATTCAATTCTTTAATGAAACCTTAAAAAAAGGAAAGCAAGTGTTAAATGGTGCAAATCACTACAAGCTGCAATAACTCTCAAAAACAAAGCAGACTTTATATTGTCCTTTTCATGGGACCTGACATGAGAAACCCTTTTTAACACTTGTGCAAGTTTACAAAACACATTTTAAAACACTAAGACAAGGGCAAGAAGAGCCTCCTGACCACCCCATTAAACCAAGGTGGTTCCATCAATGCCATAGAGAGATAAAAATGTTAGATAGGACTCATATGGCCACAAAACACTTTTACTTGCATGGCAGAGATACCAGGATATGATCCCACAAAAATGCTGCTGTTCTGCCTACATTTTAACTTCCTGTGAGAACTCTCCCCACAAACTCAAGGTAAAAAGGTCCCAGTAATTTAAAGGGAGGTCACTACAAAACTTATGCCATCCCTGGTCACTTTAGTTACAAAGTTACTTAGAAGAGTAGAAGATTAAACCCTTAGACTTCCTTGGATGTGTCACCCCAAGTCCATTCCAAAGCATCCTGCTCTCATGTCAAAAAAAGCATCTAACTCTGTAAAGTTTGAAAGATTTATTAGAAGCCTTCATTGCACTGCAGTGTCCTCTTCCCTCAACCACATCAGCTCCCAGCAAGCCTTGCCTCACTTCAAAGCACTGCATTTTCAGAGGAATTATTTCCAAACAGCAGAGCAGAGAGCAGTAACACAGAACAATTTTCCTGCTGGCCAAAGAGGAAGTTGATTCAGTAAGTGGGTTATTGCCCAGATTTTAATTAAGCTGTACAACTGGAATCCTAATGCAGGCAAACACAACACCATAACATAAGACAAATATTCCTGGACTGAGGTTGAAAACAGTCAGCACAGAAAACTGCAAGAGTTCACCTTTATTCTGTATGCTACAACAAGGTCTGACATCACCAGGCTAAACCAGAACTGCAAAATGTAACATGCTACAAAAAACAAGAAAACACATTTCTTGCACAGATTTTTTTAATCCAGCCCAAGGGATGGGATGATGGCTGGAGAAGCAGATCCAAAGAAAGAAGGGAACACAGCAAAAAAGGCAAAAACACTCATGACAGATAAGCAGAGGCCTGTTCAGTCCACACCAACCTGTTCTGGCTCAGTCAGCTCATGGCAGGGGAGAGCATTAATAACTTCTCTGAAGGCAGAAGATGAAGCAGGTTCAGAGATGTTTATGGGACTCTTCTCCACGATGCCTGAAAAGCCTCCACCTGCCACTCCTCCTTCAGGTTTTAGTCGTACCTAAAAGGCAGCAGCATTAACTGCTGGCAGGACTTCATGACAAATTCTGCCCAACATGAACTCCAAATGACAGTCCAAAAGGGCCAAGAAAATCAGCTGATGTCTGTAGGACCCTGCACAGTAATGATTTTCAGTAAAAATGGTCATTGTTCTGAACAGTTTAGTGTCAAGAAGAAATCCAGACAAAGTGAGGACAGCCTAGACATGTGGCTAGGCATGAGAGATCGTATCTCAAAGACATTCTGCAGAAAGAATGAAAAAGGTTAACTTGTAACAAGGATAAAGATCTAGGAAGAAGGCAGAGATGACAGTCTGAGAGAGACAGGAATGCAGTAAAAAGGTTTTCCTCACAATTTCCACAGCTTTCTTCAGTGCCCCTTCTCAAAAAATGAAATGCAGTTTCTCACTTTGCCTATTGCAAAACCAACAGGTTCACAACAGTTCATCTCTACTGGAGCAACCCAGTTTCTGTCTTCAGCAAGAAGCTGTGATGCTGCTGCCCACTTCAGCAGAGAAGTTATGAACTCTCCTCAGGAAGTGTGGGATGAAATACATTCCTCTCTCCTGAAACTGAAATAATTCTATTGTCAATTTACTTCTGTCTAGAAAGAACAAGAACTTTCATTTCCTTTCCTAGTCTTACTGAATACTTTTGAATGAATTTCAATACCTAAAAAAAAAAAAAAAAAAAAAAAAAAAATCCTT
>VYZS01098616.1:6034-36237 GCA_013400695.1 Neodrepanis coruscans
CAATCTTTTGGCACTCAGGTAACTTGGGATCAACAGTGCTGAGATTCTGAGCCCCACAAACAGCCCCACAGCCCACCCAGTAAACTCCAGTTTAGAACACAAAGAAATGCCACCAATAAGAGGCAGAAGAAAAGGCTCCGACATTTTGTAGCATCTAACAAGTATTTCCCTCAGTGACCTCTGAGCTGCCAGGGCATCTAAAATGTCTCTGTGCACAGAACAACAGTGAGATGAGTAAGAGAAGCCCAAGCTTGGGTGAACACAGGCACATGAGCTCAGACCTGGCCCTTCAGCTCTTTGCATGGTTCTCTGCAGCCCCCCACCAAGGAAGCACCTGGTGCTGCCACTCCTTTCAATACACTCATGAAACCCTGCATTTCAAACATCCCTGGGGAAACATTTCTCAAAGGCTCCCTTCCATCCAGTTGGGTTGAGGATGGAACCCAACAATGTAGGAAAGGCTGTGTAAGGTACTCCTGGAGTCTCAGCAAGTGACTGAAGAGCAGCAGCTGAAAACTTCCCTGGCCTCCACTAAACCTGGAAAACATTCCAGGACAGGCAGCTCCTCTCTTCCCATTGCTAATCTTTCCCCTTTCATCTAAAAGGGAACTTGATACCCTCAAAAATTGCAAAACAGGCAAATTTTATTTCACTTTTTTTGAAAGGTGCTCATTTACCAGTCCCTCCTGACTTCATAGGTCAACAACAAAGAAAGACACCTCACAGTCACTTAAACTTAGTTTGGGCCTATAAACCATTGCATTCTACAACAGCAGAGTCACAGTTAATCCAAAAATGCAGATTGTACAGTAGGATCAGAGTTTCCTTACAAACACCACCATCTCCTGCCTTCAGCAGGTCTCACTATCTTGGCCAAGCTCCCCAGCCAGCCTGACCTCATGACAATTGAAATGCCATCCAAAAACTCACTTGACTTGAAAAGCTCCTGGCTGCACAGATGTACAGGAAAAGAAAGGTTGTTGATGACAGGTTCCCTCAGGAAGGGTGTGAGCACACACTGAGGGGTTGCTCCTTCCCCTCTCTTGCAGGTGGGCAGGGAGGACTGGCAGTTGTAGAAGGGCTGGTACCTAAAGCTCCCTCTCTGATTAGTGAAGTTAGAACTCAGCAGAACCTAAAATAAAATCCTGTGTTTGGAGAATTAAGGAATTGTGTATCACCATTCTCAGTAACTCCCAAACTAAAGAAAATAGAATGACCAAAAACCTTGCTTGCTCTGTTAAAGGGAGGGGTCTTAATTCACATCAGCTTAAAATTTGGCCTCTTGATCTATTGTTGAAATAGTACATCCTTCTCTAAAGGACACAACCAACCTGAATTCTTGCATTTAGGGGAAAACACAGAGGTTTCTTCCCAGTTCCTTTTTGTCAAAAAACTCCTTTTGCATATGGCAACTCAAATCTTTCAAGAGATCAGTGTAAAATCTGCAGATCTTTGTGTGATCTGAACCACACAGTGAAGAGAGAGACTCCTTAAACAACATTTCCCAGCCTTTGTGAGCCCTCACCTCTTACCACACCAAAGATCTGCATCTTCAAAGGGTTTTCTGAAGTCTCTCATCCAGTGAAACACATCTGCACTGAGCAGGAAACAGCCATAATTTTAGCAACTCTTTCACTCTAAACAGAAATGCTGAGAGGTTTTTAACAGAAGGAACCCTTTGGGGAGTGATGCAATTTAAAACACACAGTGGTGCCACGTTTGGGGCCATGGGGTTGTCTAAACATTTATATCAGTGTAGCTAATCCTACATCTCTCCTTGGCCTGGGTCAATTTATTCCAGAATAACAGTAGCTGCCTTTTTTGTTATTGTGAGGCTTAACTTAAATCACTTCCAAAATAATATTAATCAAACTTGAAAAAGGGCCTTATAACAATTATGAGCAACTCTGGCTTAGAGGAATTTGGAGTGTCCTTCAAACATTTACAGTTCATCAGCAAAAAAATCATCACTGTGATACCCAAAATTCCTTACACTACACAGGGCAGTTGGAGAGAAGAAAAAAAAACATTTTTTCTTGATCTCCAAAGAAAGAGGATTAAAATAAAACACAGAAGTTGTGCTCCATCTTCAGTATCTATCAGCAGCCTATTTTTGTGTCTCAAAGCTTAAGAACTCCTCACTGTCTGATCCAGAAACACAAACCCCACAGTAGATGCAAACATGGAGTTTTCTGCCTTCTGTAAAAGAGCAGTTGCCAAACTGGAGTTAAAATAGCACACACAGAACAGGAAACCATCTTAACTTTCCCACTCATTCTGAATATTAATTCTTTTTTGACTGAGGCACATGCAAATAGCAACCATTAAGATCACACCATGAATATTGGTTCCTGTACAGCACAGGTACATTAACATATTAGATTTACTTGAGATAAACATTCTCTGCCTTTGGCCACTAAAAAAAACCCTAAAAACCAAAACTGTGGGGTTTATTTGTCACAAAGTCAACACAATCCACCACTAAACTCAAGAGGCCACTCCAATTATCAAATGTGAAAGCTTCAAATCCATAATTTTTCCACTTTTCAAGCAAATAGAAAACCTGAGTCTCAGTCAAAAGAAGCACCAGTAACATGCAAATAACTAACTAAATAAATAAATAAAATATTTCCTTCCTCTTCAGCAAAAACACTGTCAGCAAGTTAAAGCTGCAGTGGCTTTCACTTCAAGCAGACCAGATACAGCTCATGGTGAATTGTAGCAAATTTTTATACCACATTCTGAATCAATGACTGCAAAGTCCAGCTTGTTTGGGGCAGATTCAATGCTTTTTAAGACAGTAAAATAATACTTTGCATATGAAATCTTCTCAGATCTAAAGTTTCCATCCTCATACAGCTCACTTAAGTGTTGCTCAGTTATAAGAACTGCCATTATTACAATTCTGGGGAGAGAGGCAGGTGGTGTTTGGGTGAACCCCAAGTCTGTAGCTGTAATCCCTGTGCCAGTAATGATGCTCAAGGGTCTGGAGGCAAATCATCACCCTGCTGAATCAAACAGGTGTAAGAGTCAAACCACTTCTTCCCAGAATGGTGCATATGACCATATTTTCATCACTAATGATAAAAACACCCTCCCAGACAACCAGTCTTTATTTCCACTACACAACAGTTCCAGTTTGCACAAGGAAGGAGACAGGAACCAGTGGAAACAGTAGCAGATTTAATACTTTTAAGTAAAATGAGCATGAAGACAAACTGAATGAACAATCCAAAAACCATCCAATTTTCAGTGCCTCTCTTTGCAACCAATGGGTTTTTAACTCACCATTTATTTACGAAAAAAACTCCAAACTTTCTAAAACTCCACACCTCAAAAGATTAGCACATGGTTCCAGCATTTCAGGCAAACTATTCAAATCCTTTATTGAAGCCAAACACTATTTAGCAGCTGTATAGGAAAATCATGCCCATAATAAATAGAAACCATTATCATACAGTCATATGTAATGTGTAATTACACTACACCACCAGGAGCTGTACAAATCCCAGAAAGCACAGGCTGAGCTTCCTTGACATCAGCCATGTCCAGCAAAAACTGGAAATGAGTCTCAGTTTATTTTTCTACCACAGTTTTTGCAGCCCCCTGTGGCTTTCCACTCCCCCTCTACTTCCTGACCTTGTTATAAATAGGGGCTTTAGTCAGTTCTGACACCAACTCAAAAGGCAGCACCAGGTCAGGACCTTGAAACCACCTCTGACATCTCCCAACTCCATCCTCCTGTGTCATTGCTATTCCCCAATAATGGTCCTAAATAATGCTTTCTACCCTGAAACAAATAATTGCCCAAGAAAACAGAAATAGGAATTCCATTTCCTTGGATTTCTAAGACATAATGATGGAAAACAGTTGTCATTCAGTAACTTAATTCAGAGAACACAAGCACCAACACACACAAAGATAAAAACTTTAAGAACAAGGCCCAGGATAAAAGCAGGTTAACCATATTTAAGCAGTGTTAGATACCCAAATATTGAGCTGCAGAAGATTCTTCATCTACCCTGCAACAAGTCAGAATATTCTCAGCCAATTATCAAACTCTTTTAAGCCAAGAGCTTCATCATGATCCCAAAGGCTCATTAAATCCATATTTGACAAGTCCATCCTTTTAGCACTAATGGCAAGTTCAGGTGCACACTGAAATACTCACAGACACCTTCAATCTTGTCAGCTGTCTTGCTCCATGCAACCTGCCTGGTTTCCATGATCACTTGAATAGTCCTTCTTTCTGGGCTACTCTTCTTGAGACTGAATATTGTCATAACAGTTCCCAACTCCAAGGTCCTTTTAATCTGGCTTTTCTCATACTCAGGCAGCACCCCATAGTTTATGCTCTTTCTGGGCATTTTTTTTTTCTTTTTAATCAAACTTTTATGGTTTTCAGTGTCCTGCAAAGAAAATAAAGAAGGGAGACAAATCAATATTTAAAAGAGCATTTTCATTTCTTTAGAGATCACCTAACAGAGGCTCCTGCCCATGCAAATACAAGGCAATTCCAGCACTTCCAACATTAACAGCATCCTTGATGTTTTATCCTGAAGGGAAATACAAACAGCCTTCACAGAGGGAATTCCAGTGACACTTTGGTAGCCAAATTGCTGTCAAATCTATTAAAATTTTAGAGCTGCAATGGATTTGCACCTGAATTTCTCAAGCAAAGCCCAACACCTCTCTTCTGGCTGCACCTGAACTGCTCCCTCAGTCTTACACACAAGGACATCGTGTTCCAGGCCAAAATAAAGGAAGCCAAAGGCTGTTTAGCCCAAACACATGAAAATCACATCAAGAGGCATAACTTCCCACATGCTTTTATGCATGTACAGCCCCCTCACTACAAACACAGCTTTACATCTCTAAAGTCTCCACATCAGGACAGGAAAAAAAAAAAGCACAAAAAAGAGCCAGAAAGAAAATTCACCATCAGCTTAAAAATAACTGAGTATTACAGACAAAAGAACAAACTACAGTGAATGCAAACTATTGAAACACTAATAAAAAAACAGCACCAAGATCATAACAAATCAAATCTAAATTTAAGCCCAAAGAAAACTAAAGAAAACGTCGGAAACATGAAAAAATCCGTGTTCAAACCAAAGCAGAACTATGTTAATAACCATTCTTAAAGTAGCAACATTTGGTTTCTCTGTAGCATTTTCTGTCACATTTCCCACACCTTCTCAAAGCCAAAAAATAATGTAAATAAAATTAGGCTGCACAAATTGCTGTGGCAGTTTTGAGAATCCAGATACCAACACATGAAAAGGAGACACATGCAATAGATTTGAATCAGACCCGAGATCTTTCTACTTTCTCAGGATTCCTTTTTTTTTTAATATTCCTAATGCTATCTTCCAATAACCCAGGTGAACTGCAGCAGGTTTGCTCTTCTTGCATCAGTTTGCTGCCTGAAGAGACCTCTAAAAACTGAGAAGCCTCAAGGCTCTGCTGTCAGTGTTCCTGTCTCCTCGATACTACACCAGGAGGAGCAAGGAAGTGTTTTCAAGATAACACAAGAAATAATTATATCAGCTTGCACAAACTCTTGCACTATATTGGAATTCAAGCCTGTATGAGACCTCGGTGAGAATTTAAACCAGGGAACTCTCCTTTTGAGAACTCTGCTGAGGGGAAGGCTTGAGTCCATGCAAACCATGAAGTGTTGGCTACACCTAAAAAGCCTCAGTTTGTGCACTTCTAAAATTTCATGTTTCTCCTGCCCAGTGTATTTTTTCATACCCACGTGTTGGGTGGCAGATATTTGCGTGCAGACACGTGGGACACGACTTGACAGCAGCCAAAAAAAGCAGCTCTCACAAAACATCAGCGAGTTTCTGTGCCCTGACCTCCCCCCCACGGAATTGTGTCAAACAGCTCATTACCAGCCCGATTACTCCTCGGTCACATCATTTACAAACGGGGCGCTCCGGAATGAGAACGAGAATCATTTGCACACAAGTCGCAGGGGCTTTGCAAAACATTCTAGACATTATTTGGTGGTTTATAACCATCATAAGTTTCTTATGGTAATAAGAAAATGAAGTATTCTTTCCTTTTAATACTGAAAAAATATATATACCCCAATCCTACAACTGAGAGGGAGTGAACAACTTTTAAGTATCATAAGTAATGGCAGAATTTTGGGTTTGGGTTTTGTTTTTTTTTTTTGTAACTAATCCTTTCAGTCTCCCTGGAACTAATCACAGAATCATCTGAATTATCACCTAACAAGACAGCCGTAGTCGTCTTGCCTTGCTACAATGACTTGTAATGACAAGAAATGAAAGGAGGAGGAAATAAAAAATTAAATTAAAATCTTTGAACAGCGCCCATTTTTCTGACAAAAAAAAAAAAAAAAGAAAACCTGTCTTCTTACTTTGCTCTTTTCATTAAGAATTGTATTAAAATGAATATGCTGTGATTTGCAACAAGGTTTGACCATTTTAGTGACACTTTGAACACTTGAACTTTTAAATGAGTGTAGTTTTTTAGGAGACTATAACGAAACACACATCAGCTCTGCCCTTTGCAGTACAAGGTGTAGCTGTAAAATGAAATGCGACTTAGAACAACAAAGAAAAAAGGAGTTTCTAAGTAGAGCTATTTAATAAAAGGCAATGCAACAGGTTTTTTGAGAGATAAGTCCCTTAGTACAAAGGAACTGCCTCTCTGAGGTGGCTTCTTAAACAGTTTCCGCTGAATATAATACACTCAACTTCCTCTTTTTAAGTAGCTCTTTCTTCCAAAACCAGAGAGAACGGTGGGTTTAGTCTAACTTTAATCCTAAATCATAAACCAAGGGTTTAATTTACTGTGAAACAACGTTGTAGCTGAGGGTATCAACTTCATCAGACAAGTTGGAAGGAATACTGCAATATTTGACCAACCCAACTGGCCACCTCTAGGCTGTTTTGGCCACCTGCTCCAGGTAAAGAATAACACTGTCCAACCTGTCCAAGCTAACAGAAGTCCTTGGCATTAGATCTAACCTTTAAAACCTGAAGAGTTGTCTAACACTCACGCACAGGTGCCACTCAGCCTCCCTACACCCATTTGCTGCACAACTCCCTGAATTAACAATATTTCCAAGCATTCCTGCAGCAGCATTTCATAACGACCCTCATCACCCATTCCCTGGATGCCTCTAACCCAGCAGAGTGTGGACAATAAAACGCTGTGTGCAACAGAAGCTTTACTGCTCTTCTACTGAAAACTTACTGAAGCCTAAAGTAGAAAGGTCCAGCATCACTTACAGGAGTCCACAAGTGAGTTAATACAAAAACATGCCACAAGCTCTAATTTAGTCACAGACACTGATACGTGATTCTTTCCCTTTGCCTACAGGAACTACAGGAAATGAACCTGCAGAACTGGGACC
Source organism: Neodrepanis coruscans (assembly GCA_013400695.1). Classification (NCBI taxonomy): domain Eukaryota; kingdom Metazoa; phylum Chordata; class Aves; order Passeriformes; family Philepittidae; genus Neodrepanis; species Neodrepanis coruscans. Next base: position 13,431 of record VYZS01098616.1, read on the forward strand.
ACTTGTTACTGTTCGTTTAAGAGTAGGATTGATACTTTTTTTATCAAAAAGCCTGACTGATTTGGACTAAAAAGTCAGACTGCAAGTAACTTAACACGGTCATGAAAAAAAGCAACCTACTTAATCTATCTGAAAACCTGTATATTTAGTTTTACTTCCCTACAGTACCTCAGACTTTCAAAAACAAACCTTTGTCATCTGAACATCATAAGCTCATAAGACATCAGGAGCTCATAAGACTCTTCTTTCTGTTATCACAAAGAGAAACGATGGCAAACCCCAGGCGTACAAGTCAGCAAAGAACATCTCAGATAAGTAGTGATGAATCCATACTTTATAATTTCACCCAGACGACACAGCAGGTGCTTTCCAGGCACACAAGGTCAACCACGAAGTGCAATCCCAAATCTGACTCCAGTCAATTCCTAAGTTTTCCCACGTATTTCGGGCGCTGCGAAAGGGTCGGTGCATCCGAGCTCTGCCTTCGGAGGCATTCAGGACATCTCCTCCCCCGAGCAGGCAGCACGGCCAGTTTGGGTATCCCCCACCACCACCAGCGCAGTACCACGGCACTGATCATTAACAACAATTAACGCACAGCTCTGTGACACCCTCGGGGTCGGTGCCCACCTGCCCCGGGGCGGCGGGGCCTCACCCCGGGGAGGGCTGTCGGGGCTCCCCGCTCTGCCCAGCTTCCCTTCCTTCTTCCTCGCCAGGCTGGGAGAGAGCCAGACACGGGCTGCCGGGCAGTGTCCCCTCCAGGGCAGCAGCCGCAGCCCCCTGACCCCGAGCAGGGCTCTCTCCCTCCTTCCCGAGCCCGCAGCCGCCGCCTGCCCTCCCCGGACGCTGTGCCCCGGCCCAGCCGTGCGGCACCTGCTGCCGTCGGGGCCGCGGCCGGAGCGCCCCGCCGGGATCCTCCTGGAAACACCCGGATTCCCCGGGATCCCCCCGGCTCCCCCCTCACCTGCGCGGCGGCGGGAGCTCCGTGCGGCGGCGAGGCCGAGCCGGCGGCTGCCAGGGGCGATCCCGCTGCCGCCTCCGGTCCCGCAGCTCCCGCGGCGCCTCCCGGGGCTCCACTTCTGCTTCTGCCGTCACCGGGAAGGGGCGGTGCCGTGACCCCGCGGGCACCCACAGGCCGAGGGGGCCCCTCAGCCCGCCCGGGGACCGGCCCTGCCCCTTCCCTGCCCGTTCCCCACCGTGCCTCCCCTCGCCCCGTCCCTCCACCTGCCCCGGGGCTGATGCCGGGGCGAGTCCCCTGCCGCCACTGCCGCCGTCCCCACGGCCCCCCATGAGGGACAGGGTCAAGTTTAGACGCAGACACCGATAAGGACTCCTTGCCTTTGCCTGTAGGAAGTACCGGAGATCAGCTGTGAAGATGTCCTGTACCACACGCAGAACTGGGACCACTGGTTACTCTCAGAGCCGATGCTCTGCTCGTCCGAGAAGGAGGATTGAGTAGTACCTGGAGCTTAGGAAAAGGCTCTGAAACTTCACTGTCGTTGGAGTTACGTTGTCAAGTTAACACTGACTCACTCCCAGTGATCCACTACAGCTGTATCTCACCTTGTAAGTGGCAATGCTAAAAATGTTTCCCAGTTTGGAATTTGGAAGAACGGGTGATAGGACGTGACATTCTGCATGTAGAGCAATGAACATCATGAAGCTTCAAATGTCAGTCTTGCTAAAGGAGAAAATTCCCACATCGCAGGACAAGATGGTCATCACAAGGAACAAGCTATGCCAGTTCATTAGACACCAAAACAAATGCCTAGAAACCAAAGGCAAGAATGGTTTGCAGAGGAGCCCCTTGGCTATTTCTGCAAGGGCTGCTTCATGTTACAGCAGCACGATCCTTATTCCAGATGCTGTTCCCTAACTCTGAAGTAAAGTTGTGGCAGAGATGGTTCTTTATGTCCCCCTTCCCACACTGGTGGTGGACACAAGGGAGGGGAAAGGCCATGCCTTTCAACTGATGAGAATCTAATCTATTAAAAGAAGAAGTTTTCCATAATTTCAGTCAGTGTTATAAATGGCTGAATGGTAGTCAAACTTTTTTTTTATTAATACTTGAACCCTATACATGCAGAAACTACTAATACAAAATAATACCTGGAATGGGGTAGCAAGAGGTTCTACTACCAGGAATACCACCTATATACCTAGAAGGACAAAAAATGTCAACTGTATACAGGTCTACTGTAGGAACAATTTGGGAAACTCTTCCCAAAAGCAAGTTTACAATCTTTTATCAAAGTCAAACACAGCAAGGGATTCAAATAAGTGTGACGTATCAGGACAGAAGTGAAGAAGGCATTCAGAATATGCCATCACAAAAGGAAAAAAGCCTGAAACCCAATACCTGGGAAAGATGTGGATCATTTTAAATGCAAAATAAAAAGATGATTATTAAAATCTCATCAATGTACATTATTTCATGAACCACCTTGCTAAAGACTCTTCATGCCTTTACAGATGTCAGACCTGGGAAAAGTTTTTCTCTGTATAACATATGACTCAGTTAAAAATTCACAGAACAACATGTTACAGAAGCCATGATGGTAAAAGAAGTAGAATAGCAGAAAATGTATCAATCACACCACAGTGTCTCTCCTATACTTTATTTTTAGCTCTCCTTTTAAGTCTTTGACGTCTCACCTTGAAGATGCCTTTGAAATTACAAGCACAGTGGCAGAATGCAAGTGCCAAGGGGCCAAATTCTAACACCAAACATCTGTACCCATGACACAGCACAGAGAGCTCAAGGATTCAGGTGATCCTGGGCACTGTTCAAGCAGGAGATGTCAGCATTCCCTTAGTCTGGGTGGTCAGATCCAGGATTCATTGGGATACATTAATCCAAGCACACACCAGCCTCAGCAGCTCCTCCTGGTTCTGCTTCACTTGGTCAGGTACCAACAGTCTCCTCACCAGCTTCAGAACAGGAACCACCCTTGAACAACCCTCAAGCCACACAGACACAGAGTTGGTCAGAGATTTGCTGCAGATATCAACCACTTCTGCAAAGAACTTTGGGACTGCAAAGAACATGGGACTTTGGTCTAGACATGCTCATTTTTGTGCCTCAGTGGTGTTCTGAAAGGGCAGCTAAAACCTGCAAATATCCTTACCTGATAAAACTGTCTTAAAGCTGAAGAGTCATTATATAGTCAGAGAAAAGATGTATGTGAGAGAAAATCATGTCTGCAGTGGGGATGATAACATTGAAACCTGTAACAAAATCTCAGCCATACAGATGGAGTAAGAAAACCTCAGAACCAAAGCACTACAGCAGTAACTCTTAGAAACAGCTGTCACTCAGCACATCCATCACACCAGAAATAGGAGCACTCAGACAGCCTCACAACAGAGGCTTTGTTTTCAGACTCAGCAACTCTGCCATACAACTTTCAAATCTCAAAAGCAGGACCTTGCAGGCAGACAACAGACATTCCTGTATGAAGTACGGACCTCACAGATAATTATCAGGTGACATCCTTAGTCCTTTTTTGTAGCAAAAAATCCTGTGTATGTATGATGAGGAGAGGTGTGGGAAAATTAGTTTTCTGTCTGAGTTGAAGAATCTGGCCTCAGCAAAGCCTGAATGTTAAAAGAGAAGGTTAGCTACTAGAATAAATTCCTTCCTTCATTCTTTTTTCTTCCACTTTAACTTTCTTCTTATAATTTTTAAGAGCTCCTTGAAACATTAAAAAATATAATCCCAATTATTACTATAAGATGTGAAAAGCAAGTTCTTCAGCTGTGAGTACATTTTTATGTCTCAGCCATAAATCCCTCTGAAAGGAATTTATAGTGTTGACACTGACACTTTCTTAATTACAGCATTGGAAAGTTCAACCCTGTCTTGTATTTGGTAATGAAGTGTTGATTGCCTCCCCAGAAGAATAAAGCAAGGCAGGAAAGAGAATCACAGGACTGGATAGGAGACCTCATAAATATAATAAATAATGGTCACAAAACTGGTGCCACTTCCTCACAGGAGCTACAAAGAGAATACAGCTTTTGTGGAGAAGATAGAGCCTGAATAACTTTAAGTCATTATTCTGGAAGAACAAACATTTTAGAGACTGTCATGAACATTATGTAGCCTGAGGATTTATGCCTTATACCACAGTATCTGCACTCCTTAGCAGATGTACATTGGCTCAGCTACATTTTCAGGTTAGAGCTGCAAACCCTATAACCAGATATTTCATAAAGAAACTTAATTTTCAAGCTTTTAATTTATGAACTTTTCATCTGCAGAACTCAGGCTGATTTTAAACTTGCCAAGAGAAGCTGCATACCACCATCTCAGGATCAGCTCTCAATCCAGCTTCCTATCAGAAATCAGTGCCAATTTGTGATGGAAAAGTCTGTAATCATTTAGGAATAGAAAAGAGTTCTGCAAGTGGAGTGGTATTACCTCTGCAGGACTGTTTAGTGCTTCTTGGATGGATTTATGAGAGAGAACTTGCACACACATTCACATGAGCTGTTTGGACACTGGAGTTCTAGGGGCTGAAAAAGGCAAAGAACAGGTTAGTTTTTTGTAGCTTTTATTCAAAAACTCATTTATTTTGTCAACATTTTTCCCTTTCCAGAGAAAAAGGATTGCTTTTGTATAGAAGACAGTAAGCAAAGCTAGTTCTAGACTCAGGGTTGCTTGTGGTGGTCCAGCAGCCATTGCCTTATTCCAGATCTGAATGGCAACAACTGTAAAAACTGTAAAAAACTTTACAGGGGACCCATCTCCAAACATGATCCTACTGTGTGATGGGTCCAACAAGCCCAGCACATCTCAGCATGACAGAGTTCAGTCTCCTTGGAAAGTGTGTTTCTCATAGAAAGTGTTCTAGTGTATACTTGGCTCCATTCTTATCAGAGTTCCATTTTAATCTTGGTAAATTATTGCCACTTAATCATAATATTTAAAGTAAATACTGACTTAAAGTAAACTATTTAAGTCACTAGTGGAAAAGCTGACATGAAGGAAGGGAGGTTGTACTTGTAAGTGGCTGGCCTATTGCCTGCTGAAATGTTTGTCTGAATCCTCAAATGTTGAGCTTCTCAGTTCAGTCACCCTGTCCCTTGTGTTTAAAAAAACTCCTGAGGATTTACTGCCCACTGGCCTCACACACAAAATACAGTTGTATCCCTTACAATTTCTGGAACGATTTGAATTTGTACATGTCAAATCAATTTTTTAAAAAGTATGGAAGTAATTATTTCACATTTTTAAAGGCATTAGGCCCAGAGAGGGAGGAGGTTTGCCAAAGATCTCACAGCAGTAACATGCCTGGGCAGAACATGGCTTCCAGGTTTTATCTTTAATGTCCTGACTTCAGAATGGCATTTCCTCACAGCAAAGCTCCCTATGCCAGAAGAAAATTTTCGTTTGTCAGAACTATGTTTTCAAAAGTTTCAGTCAAGCAAAAACTCTGCTGTGTGGTTTGGGATGATCAATAAAATCCTTTTCAAACATATATGAGAAAACATTTGAACAAAATGGTCAAAATAGCTTATTTTACACACTATTTACTCAGTGTATTGAGCAAGTCTTGGCTACATGAAACACCAGTATATTTAAAGGGTCTGCTATCACATCTTCAGATGAAATGTTAAACACTACAACCACTGCATCCACAGGGACAAAACACCAGCAGCTCATTACCAGTTCTATCAACAGTGAGTTGATATCACTGTTACCAAAGCCTCAGCAGAAAGGAAAACTACAGGAGGCTCTGCAGGGAACCTGGACAATTTTTCTCCTGTGCTTTTTAAGCCAAGTACATGAAAAACTTTCATACAAATAATGAGATTTTGACTGGGAAATACTGGGAAAAAACAGCATTTGACAATAGTTTTGTATGCAGTGAGTTGCAACTCAGCAAGAAACAGTCTGGCTCTCCCCCCTTGATAACTTCCAACCTTTCATTTCTTTCCCACTGCAAAGCAGCACCACGGGTGAGTTGAGGAGAGAAAAGGCTCTGGTAGCACCTGCTTTAACCTCCTGCTTTCCCCCATTATGTCTGTGAGCTCAGAGAGGCTCCGAAAGGGCAGCTTAAGGCAGGCTGGGCTTAGCAATGAGCAGGGCTGACCTGGAGTGTTGAGCCACTGCTCTGAGCTCATCACAGGGAGCCACCGTGGGGTCTCACAGTGTGCTGCTCTCACAGGGAGAACACACACCAAGTGCTCTCTCAAAGGTTCTTTTCCATTTTCTTCTTAACACTGATTTTTTTTTGGTGCTGGTGGAAGCTCTTCTGGGACCGTAAAACAGAGATAGCCCAGATGTTTCTCTACTTTCTATATGGCTGATTGCAGGGATTTATTATTTCTGAGGCCTTCCCTCAGGGCACACAGGAAGGGAGGAGAAGTTCCTTGCATCTGTGCTCAGTCATGCAAAGATCAGCTTTAATCTGATGCATGCTACACCAGAAAAGTTTAGAAAAACCCTTTAGCTCCTCAAAGAACTAGAATTCTCTGGAGATGGAGAGAACACGCTGGTCCTGCTGCAGATAAGCATGTAATCATGTCAGAACACATGTCAAAATCTCACTAAAATCGAAGAAGGATTGAAAAATTCATGATGTCCTTGAGTGATAACTTCTGAATAGGGGCGAGATACTCTTCAGGGAGACGCCTTGCAGATGCCTGTGCCTTGGAAGAGGATCCATCTGGTGTATCCCCAGGATCAGCATATTTGTAGAGAATGCAAATCATGATTGCATCTGCTGTTATCTTTATGAGTGAGTCACATTAAAGGGTCAAAACCTTCTGTTCTACTTTTTATGATAAACATCTTTTTCTCACACAGTGTTGGAGGACCCGTGCGTCAGCTGGGGCAGGGGTTGGTACTGGGTGATCTACAACAGACCCTGGCACAGGCACCCAACATTATTAACATATTTGTTAATGATTTCAAAGAGGGAAAGGGGGGGGAAGTTGAGATAATATATGTACTAATGAGCAAAATCCTGCCTAAATTAGATTTTCAAGATCGGCTGGTTAAGTTTTCTGGTCTCCCAATCTGCCTTGCAGAAAAAAAAGCTGTTTTAGGGTTTGGTGGGGGCTGTGCTCTGGGGGCTACAGAATTCAGAACCTTCACAATGTGTTTGTGAATACCAGCTACCAACACCTCTCCATCAGTAACACATCTGAAAATCTGAACTTAGACACTCTATAAGGTGTTTTGAAAATAAACACAAAATTTGAACTTTACCAACAGAGAGAAATAGAATAAAAACAACAAGAAACAACCAAACTTGTTTCAATAGAAAATTTCTAACATGCCCCTCGTTTAATAGGGGACAATGACTAGAATAAAGAACCCAACAATGCAAATTTACAAATGCTTATTTGGCCTGATCTCCAAATTGGAATGGATTGAAAATAGCTCATTTAGCTTCAGCTGAGCATGTAGGACTTGTGTGTGTTTGTAATGACTTTAAAAATTTCACGCATACACAAAAAATTATTCTTTTTTTTTCCGTGGATTGGAATATCAATTCTAAAATACCATCCTGTCTTTCAAAGCAAATGCTTTTTAAATTTCCTTTATGATTAAGAAACTCCATTTATCCTGGAGCTAAGCTACAGAATATTTTACAAAGACAAAGGCTGGAACACAGAAGGTTCTTCCAGGTGATTTAAACCCAACTTCTTCTCTCCAGAACCTTTCTGCCACACATGAGGAATTATTTAACCCCGTTTTTGGAAGGGATAGCTGCCCTGCTGAGCCTCAAAAGCAGCAATACAGAGCTTACCTTTAATCCTGTGCAGAATAATGAGCGATTTACTGCTGAGAATAGTGAGACAGTGTCACATGGAGGTTTCTTCCTCTTTGTACTCTGATTCCACCTGGGTAAAAGCTCATTGTTAACACCCCTCAAGCATACAAAATCTCCAATCAAGCTTTCAACAGCCTGGGCCTTTCGGTTAATTTAAAATTTAAAAGAAAAAGAAGTTGTCACCTTTGATGACACTCTCTTCTTCACGAGGACAGATTTTGTTATGGCTGTTGCCAGCAGGGGAAAAAAAAAGGAAGTCCGAAGAAAGTAAGTGGAACATTAATCTGAGATATGTCACTTCCAAGCAGCAGGACTCTCTCCTCTCCTCGTGGGCTGAGCTCTTTTCAGGCTGTCTCACTTCCATCATGTGTTAATAACGTGCTAATGCCTTAATAATGCCCCCACCTGAGATCAACCAACAATTTTAATGGTTCCTGGTTGTCTTAGGCAAATTTTGAATTCTGTCTTTTCTGGTTTCTAAACCTTTGTGATGCCCTTTCTTCCTATTTAAGTTTTCTCTGCAACCAAGGAGTTCATAATTTACTTTTTTTAACAAACACTAAAGAGTCTCAGGGACTCTGCTGATTCCAGCAGCTGGGATTTAAGGAAAACATCTAATATCTTTAATCCTTAGGAAAAAAAAATTCAAACCCATGAGAACTGAAAGCACTCATGTCTGCTTTTAAGATATGAATTTATAATACACATATATATAAATATCTCTACAAACATACAGCCTGTGTTCAGCCACATGCTGTCAGGACAAAAATGACTTATACATGGAACCAAGGATTTAAAAGTTAGATCAGAAGAAAACTCCTGATTAATTACCCTGGAGGGAAACATTAAAAAAGGTTCACTTTGACAAAATCTGAAAACTGACACCTTTTTTTTATTTGTTTTAAAAAAAGTGAATATGCTGAAGCTGAATAATGCCACTTTCTCTATTGATTTATATGCAAATATTAATCAGAAATTATAATTAGATCTATAGATAAATCTATTTAGAAAGACACATAATTTTAATATATTAAAATGAAATCCAAATATTCATATCAAAACAGTGTTTGAACATGGCAAAACAGAGTTCATTTTTTCAGGTATTTTACGAAAACAAAAGAAAAATGTGATACTATTTGAGAAAAAAAATTCATAAAAAGTAAAAGAAATTTAAAAAAAAACACAAATATGCAGAAATATAACTGGAGAAGAAGTTCCTTACAAGACCTCTAAGGAAAAGTGAGAAAATCCTGCTCCCTGTGAGGGTCAGTCAGCAGTTTTCCCTGGTGTGGCAGCACAGATGGAGGTGACACTCAGAGCTGCTGCTGCTGACAGACATCTCCAGTGAGCTGAAGAGACCTTGGCTACTGCTGTGGCAGGAAAGGCTCAGTTATACAGCAAACACAAGAGCTAAAGTTGCTTTTTTGATGATTTCTGCAGCCTGCCAACAGCCAGGCTTCAGCCCCAGGCAGCACAACAGCAGCAGAGCTGCAGCAAGGGCCTGTCTTGCTGAGAAAATAGCCAAAATGAAAAGGCAAAAGAACAATCTTGAATAGGTCGAAAGAGAAAAACAAGAAGTTTTCAGCCTCCTACTACAGAGGACACCAGTGGGGTGCTTTTCTGTCAGGGAGGAGACAGTAACCAGAGTGAGGAAAGGCCAGGGCTGGAGAAGGACAAAATCTCCAACCCTTCTCACCACATTGCACCGGCTGCTCTGCTCAGCCTTTAGCTGCTTCTCTTGAGAAAAGTAGGTTGCTACCCCCAGAAGATGAGAGATAAGGTCAGTGGAAAAGTAAGGTGTTGCCAGACTGTGGCTAATTTTTTTAATTTCTTTTTCTTTTCAAAGAGAGGAAATAATGTGTGCAGAGCAGCAGTGGTTCGTACGGGGTCAGTCAGGAAGTGTGGGGCTGGCGATTTTAAAGACAGGTATTTTTGTTTCGTGGTTCTCTCAGGGAACAAAGGCATACAAGTTGTTTTTAGTTAAAAAATGCAAAGTTTGAGTCCCTCTAGAGTTAGCTAAGGTGTCAATGCCATGTTTCACTCTAAAGAATGTCACTGAGTGGAATACTTTGCATCTGTGGCTGCAACTTTTATGGAAACACTAAACAGCTAAAACCATTGCTCCTTTGGATTGTAGCAGAAGACAGGACAGGAGGATAATGAGAGATTATTAAAGAAGAGCTGAGGCATAATTGGTTTCAAGCTGAAGTTTCCCATAGATTTTCATCAAGCACTTACAGTGATAAAAGGCAATCCCTGTGTCTGCTGTCCTCGTCTGCCTCTTGCTGTCTCTGTCCTGGCTTGGTCCCTGCAGATAAGAAAGAAGTCTGAAAACACAAGCCCAAAACTGACATTGTGAATATGGCAAGTAATGAGAGAATCAGCTGGAGGTAGATCTCCTTAAGTTGCAAAACAGCTTTTAATTTGGCCTTTCATGGTTGTTATTAGCAGTAAACGAGCTGATCATTTTTACTGCTGCAAACGGGCATGAAAAATTAATGCAGCAGAATCACTCAGAAGCTCACAACAGTAGTCCTTGAACTGGCTGAAATATCTGGAATTCAATCTGGATGTTACACAGTTACATCTATGAGGAAGCTGAAAAAAGAGATTCTGTAATTAAGCAAAGCATTGTGTGTTGTGAAATTTGTTAATGAAAAATCCCCCCAAACCAGCAAATGGCTGATTCCTGTAATGACAAAGAAAAAAGGAAAAACCTGTTGTGCCAAGGTTATGAATACCTAAAATACATTAAGACATATCACAGTCAATATGAAAAATAAACAAGATAAATTTGTCAATTATGCACTAAAAAACCACTTTGCAAATAGAAAAAGGATCACTAATTTTTTTGAAAACCTACAAAATCATTTTTTAAAAATTCACAGTAATAATTTCCATTGAAATACTCAAGCAGAAAAGTTGAGTTGCATTGGAAATGCTGTTTCTTGGTGACATATGTTTTACAAATATTTTTGAGAACTTCAGACATCATGGCTTTATTTATGTGTGTGCTGAGAACAAATTTGCTGCCTTATCAGGCCTGTTCAAAAGTGGTGTTTAATCATTCCATCAAAAATCAGGCTCTGCAGAAAAATTTGGATCAGCTGAAGAGAAAAGAAGCTGCAGTTACTCCTCGGTGTGTGTGGAGCCCCTGCACCACACTGGTCCAACCCTGCCTATTTTCCACTTTTATTGTTCAAAGGAAAGATGAATATTTGGAGAATAGGCTGGTTCTATCAGCATAATGAAGATGTTTCTAAATTAGTCTTCCCTCAAAGTGGAGAAGACCAGCAGTCTTTCTGGATACGTTTTAGTGAATAAAAATCAAGATAAAAGTGGCCATATTTCTTGTACCGAAGCTTTGGGTTACTGCAGAGGGGAAGAAAACCCAGGCAGGGTAAAAATCCCAGCTGATTTTACAGGAAATGTTTTTTAAAGAAATGACAGACACATTTTTAATGTCTGGGTTGCAATTTCTTGTTCAAAAAAACACCCCAAAATGCCAAGCAGAGGCACTGCTTGTTTCTGTAGGGTTTGTTACGGGCCCTCGAGAACAAAGAGCAGAATAATAAACCAAAGGACCTCACCGAGGCTGCGCTGTGGTTTTGTAGCACCAGGTCCCATTTCAAACCCCACCACCTGAGCTGCTGCTGTTGTGTGACCACTGTCAGGCCACTGACACTCACAGGACAGTGCTGGTGGCTCATTTGCCTTTTCATATCTCTATGGGTGGAAGCCAGAGCTGGGCTAAACAAAAACTCTTGCAAAGTGTCCCAGAGAACCCAGTGAACTCAATGGAAAGCTGTTGGCCATTCATTTTCTTCCCTTGTCTGTCCTCCAGTTGTTTGGACAGCAAATATGATGGAAGTCAGGGTGGTGACCAGGACAACAGGGGACAACTTTCTGCAGAAAGCACTGCACAGACACCCTGGGAGAGCAGCACCACTCCAAAGGACTGTGAGCCTTTTTCCAGGGACTCAGGACATCTCTCTGCAGCAGGAGCTTCCCAGAACCCTCAGCACTGCCCTGTGTGAGGGCAGATGGCTGCACAGCACAAGATTTGCATGTCAGGACAGACTTCTCTTGGGATCACAGCCACAGCTGCACTCTTCTCTTCCCACCTCTACAGCTGCTCCCTGGGGACTTTGGGCAAACCACTCTGAGCCTCAGTTTCCCCAGTTGTAAAAGGGACAGGAGGATACTTGGTTTTGCTGAGATCTTCTTGCTTCAGGAGTAGAGGAGGCAGTATTTGTGATAGAGATTTATCAAGAATACACCACTAGTGCAGCATTATCAATACAACTAACATTGCTGTGATTTTACTACAGATGAAATCTGTGCTATCAAAAAATTATGTTGCTGTACTTAGAAATCAAACCTGCATGTGTTACACTGAAAACAAATTGTAATTCTAAGGCCAATATGCCAACCATACTTATTTACCCTTTTGTTTTCTCAGCCACCATATGATACAATTATGTTAGCAAAAAAGAAATAAATTTAAAAGCATCAGTTGTTTACGGAAATTTAACATCTTCTATACTGGTTTCCTGAAGGCAAAGGATTATGTAATAAAAAGAAAGTCAATATTACAGCACTGAGGTTTGGAATTAGTGTGATAAATTGAATTTTAAAACAATACTGGCCCTATCCTGTATTTGCAGATAGTAAAACATAACAAGAGCCAGTGATTTATGGGTTCTGCCACTGAGAATATAACACAGAAGGAGACTGCCAAAGTAATATTCCTATTCATATACGTCACATTACATTTGTATGTCCCTTCTGCTGTGTTTCCTCAAGATGGAAGGCTGTAGTGTGTGGACTGTGAGCTTCAGTCAGCAAAGCTGCTCCAGCTTCAGTTCCATTCCTCCTGCCAGAGCCCTCAACAAGTCCTGCAGGAGCCCCTGGCTGCCCTGGTTTCAAGCCACTGACCCAGAAACACCAGCGAGCATCTTTGCATAGTTCAGATTCCTAAAATTCTCCTCTCCCAGGAGGTTAAAATATCATCCATGCTATTTGTCAGCGCTCTGACACCTGCTTTGTTACACATGCCAGGATTTGTGGGCTTCCTTCTGGTACCATCTATGCCATCCTTCCTTTTAATGACAAACTAGTAATGGTTCAGTGGGTCCAAACGCATCAGTTGTTTCAGTCACCAAGATCTGTTACTTGTGCAGTGCATTTCTACAGGACATGAAGGAGGCAAATCAGTCCAAAGGGACAGAGGAGAGACATACCAGCTTTCCATATCCCTGGGGGCTGCAGGGCAGAGATGAAGGAACAACACAAGACTCACTGGCAAATGATACTTATTCCCATAAGTAGTGTAACAGCTTATCGTGCGTGGGTGTATGAACAGAACACTGAACACAGGTAGGATCCCCATCCTGAGAATATCCCCTCCCCAACCTCTCATCTGTCTCTCTGCTCAGTCTAATCATCTCAGTTTGTTTCTCTGCTGCTGCTTCTGTGATACCACAATGCCACTCACTGCCTGCATCCAGTATTAGCAGACTTTCTGCTCAGGATTTGTTTAGTAGAAGTGTTGCTACCTCAGCAGTACCATACAAGTTTCTGGCTTGGCTCCTAAATGCCTTTCTTCGTGCTGCACATCCACTGGACATTTTTGACTGGTGTCTTTCAAAGGGGACACATAACTGAGCAGCTAAATATAAGTGTATTAGCAAAGTAACCTCCAGACAACAACAGGCACCAGCACAGTCTAGTGCAGCCCTCTCACAGCTCTGAAACCTTACAACAACCAGAGATGCTCTTTTTCTGCCTGTGACACAGCCCTTCATCCATCCATACAAATGGAATTGTACAACACAACAGAACACTTCAATCTCACCTTCATTAATTACATCTTCTCTTCCCAAGGCTGCTGCATTTCCATGGCACGTGGTAAAGCAGTTCAAGGGACTAATCCAGAGTAATTCCAGCCATGTTTTGTTTGCCTGGCACCAAGAGGGCCTTTCTTTTGCCTTGCACTGAATACAGTTATGCCATTCCAGTAGTTTTGATGCTTCAAAACTTTGACTTTCCCAGTTTCCTAGTGATTTTTCTCAGGTTTTATGGTTTAACTCATCCACACAAGCTACTTAGAGCCTAGTGATCTCTTCTGGATGGTTTACAACAAAGATGGATTAAAGATCAATTTAACTCTTAGCTCAGCTGTTTTAGTCTGCCAGCTTGACTTTCTCCCAGAGATAGGCCAGTTTAGCTGCTTATCTTCTCAAATCTGCTCTTGCACATGTGATCTATATTTGCATATGGCACATATCCCATGGGACAGCAGGTTTAGTCCTTTGCATGCTGTGCATTACTACCCATTGTACAAGGAGCTTTCTTTGGGTTTTGTAATTGCTTCAAGAGCACACACAGAGGTGTGTATCATACTGCAAATATTGTCTTGGGATTTAACTACAGGGAGGTGAACAGTGAGAACAACCTTGTACTAAAATTAAGCTTAAATAAAACGAAAGCAAAGGTCTACAAATTTATAACTAGAAATGGATGTGGGATATTGTACTGAGCACATTCAGAGTACCAGTTTCTCATAGCTCTGAGAAACAGACTCAGTTCAGACTTTCTTAATAATTAGATCTATAATTTGATACTTTCATAAAATAAAATATTTACTAGTAAGAGTAATAAGGAGATCATAATGCAAAAGAAATTTTTATTATTACCACTAGGCTGGAACAGCTTTCTTAAATATCTATTCAAGGCAGGGCTCGAGGCTGTGTTTGGTCTTCAGGATGAGTAATATTTTCCTAGGTAATGATTTGCTCTTGGGAGGTCTAGCTGATTAGTTTCCTGATAACCTTGGATGGAGTGCATTAGTGAAGAGCAAAATGGCATTATAAAGAAGAAAGAAAAAACCCACTTACCAAGGAGCAGACAAGGACTCCCTGCCTGTACACATGCAGATTGATGAGTTGGTTTGTTAGGTCTGTATTTTTAAGACCTTTCTTAGAGAAGCTCAGATTTATTACTGAGCACAGCTTTGAACGTGCCAAAGTCCAGCGGCGATCAATTCTCGGTGTTATTACTGCGGGAAGGGTCATGACCACCAGCATTTGCCAAACCGCCTGGAGCCCGCGCTGACAGTCACTGATGGCAGGTGTCCTGTTCAAACCCTGCCTTTGGCTTTTCCCAAAACAGGCTCATTTGCTTTCCCAGACGTGCCATGCGAGGGCAGCAGAGATTGAGGAGCGGAGATTAGTCTGCGGGCTCTGCGGGGACAGTGGCACCGCTCCAGAGGGGTTCCTGAAGGGGTCCCTGCCACCCTGGCTCCTCCTTGGCAGCCCCCAGGACTCCTGCGATCGGTGCTGGACATCCCACGGGATGGGGAGCCTGTGAGGAACTGGAGCCCGTGTTCGGAGAATCGACAATAAAAAAGTGTCTCCCGAGGCCACAACACTCAAAAGTTTTGTGATGGAGTCGCGGTCTCTGAAGGGATTTACAAGACACGTAGATGAGGCACTTATGGTCATGGTTTTGTGGTGGGCTTGGCAGGGCTGGGTTAGTGGTTGAACTCAATGATCTTAAAGGGCTTTTCCAGCATGAATGATTCTGTGATACTCACCCATCTATAATGCGGAGCGGGGAAAGGATAAAGAGAAGTCAAAGCCCATGTGAGACTTTCATGCTTTGAGTAGAAAAATGCTCAACACTGAGACTTCGGCTGCACCTGACCCCGATTTCCAAGCCTCAGTTAAGTCTGTTTGACTTAGTGGAACTCAGGGATTATTTTACGAAGATGAAAATGTGGTCACTCCTCACCCTACGAGGCCAAACCACAGCTCTGGCTCTTCCTTTGCATATTTGTGCAGTCGCCATGAGGTGGAGCCACGCACCAAATCCCAACCGCGAAATCAACGGCGCTCAAGGGCTTTTAGCTCTTTTTGTTTTCCACTTCAGGCAGGTTGATCCATTCAAAATCAGCTGATGTTTATGAGCACCGATAAATCAAGCAGAAGGCGCTGGCGATAATGCTGCTCGTTATTGATCGGGTGTTGCAGGTGATGTTTAGGGGAGGGTGAGCCATTCCCGTCATTCCCAGGTGACAGGGTTGGCTCGGGATGCAGTCAGCCACCGAGAACAGAGCCGGTGAGATAAAGCTTTGGGATTCCGTTTCCATATCTGTGTTGTGCTGTCCTGATTACCCTTGCACAGGTCATTTGATTCTGAGGCTTAAAGAGGGCTGAGCAGTTTGAGTGAAAGGCTTGGAATGGAGAGGAAGCTACAGGTGCTTTTCTTTAAGTTGCCTCTCAACCCTATAATCTTATTTTCCCTCATAAACTGCAATCTTCAGCTACAAGTACACATTTGGCTTCTTTTTGCCTCTTTGCCCAGGGTTGTGGTGTTTCCTGGCTGCCAGGGTGGGTGCATTGCTTCACCCAGAAGTGGAGCCAAGCCTGTTTGCAGAAACTGGAGGGACAAAGCATCTGAACATAAACCTCATACATCTGTCGGCAGCACAGGCAAGGATGGGTGGATGTTTGAAACTGCCCCAAGGCAAGCACCGAGATTGGGTTTCATTTGGACTGCTGCACTATTGAAATAGCCTATTCTATTCCTGGCATAATTTTCCTGAAGTAAAAGCTGAAAATCTGTGAGATTTTAGTTTTGCAGGAGCACTATTTCCCACTTACAAACAAACATCTTGGAAAAATTCCCAAGAAGATCTGAATAATCCGTCTGTAACACTGACAGGCACAGCCCCTGCAATCATGTGTCTTTCAGTGCCTGGGGTCTATTTAAACTATGAATCCCATCTGTTATGCACAAGGATGGCTACTGAACATCCCAGTAAGAGAGTTGTGATTTGTCTGGAAATACATCCCACAATAATATTTTGTGGTATTTGGGGTAATAGAGGGAATATTGTCGTTGGTTACCTCACTGCTACGTAACTTTCTGTTGGCAAATCTTTCACAGGAAGGTTATAATAACATCACTCTTCGGCATCTCTGCCAGATACTCAACTCTTTATTTTCTGTTCTGTCGTATAAGCTGAGTAATTTATATGCCTGTTCAATACAAAAGATGGTTATTATATGTTTCAAGAAAGATTTGACAATACCTGCCTGTAAGAAATACCGAGTCTTAGAGAGGAAAGGCAAAGGAAAGTGCTGTAAATCAAGAGGTGACAAGGCAGTTTTCAGATGGAAGATTAGAACATTGTTCAGGGTTCCAAAAACAAATATGTTGAATTATAGAAAAAAAAGCCACTTTCCAGCATTTGTCCCCTGTTGCTGCAATCCTTTTAAGGACATAAATCCCAGTGAAGTCAAATCATGTCTATAAAGTAAATTCCAAAATTAATCCATAAGTGGAGTCTGACATAGAGATGCTTATTATTAGTTTGATTTGTTCAAGATGTATAGATATGATTTCAAATAAAAGCAACATTATGGAAAAAATTACGTCAATTGCAGTTTTGTCTGAATAAGGACTGCACAGTATGAATGTGTCCCAAAATAACACATCTGCAGTGATCTAAGTGAAGCTTAGCTAACATTCCCTGCACTGTGTTTTCACACAGGTAATTCTGTGTAACTTGCTTAACCCCAGCTCCAAAATGATATTGATGTCCAAGATATGACAAATGGACAGTGGGAGAGCCCCTTGCTCTGTCTAGGGACAAAGAGCAGTGATGGACACTGGCTTGCAACCTGCACAAAGATGCAAAGATGTGTTTTATCTGAGGGACTAAGAACACTTTGCTGTTTGAAATTGCACCACGAGTCTCCCTCTCTCCCTGCTGGCCTGTATGGCAGGACTGTGGGACTAGTGGGACTGTGTGGCAACACAGCAAAGGAGTTGTGGAAAGCTTTCTCCTGGGTCTGGTTTCCTGTGGATGATCAGGGTAGTTAACCTCAGCCCAGCAGGCAGGATTCAGAACAGAAACTATTAGGGGTTGTGTGCCAAGAAATGATCATGCAAACTGCCTTAATCCCCCTGAGCAAGGAGGAGGAGAACGCCTGAGCACCGTGGGAAAGAGCAGCTCATCATGGACAAACATCCAACACTGTCAATCCAATGCTGAGCTCCTCTTAAGAGGCTGATAGGACCAGCCCACCCTGCTCCTGCTGGTCTGTACTGGTCTGCTTCCCAGGGCAGTGCTGCTCCACCAGCAGCCAGCTCCTGGGCCACCTCCAAGGGGACTACCCTGCTGTCCCTGGGCCCTGGCCATCACCAAGCAGCCCAATGGCCCTTGGCATACACAGGGAGCAGGATTTATCCTGCTCCTAGGCAGCACCTGGCTTTTGTGACGTTGCAGAGGAACAGGATTCCAAGGCATGAGAGGAGGAATTCATCCTCCATTCAGCTTACCCTTGAGCAGAGGTGTCATTTCCCAGCCTGAGACTGGAAATCCTCGATTCAGAGAGCAAGGCAAGCCTATCATTACTCTCAATTAAAACAGGAAGATCATTGCTCCTGAAAATAGAAGGGCACATTCCCTGTCTCAGAGCAGTCCACTTGGAAAACGAAAAGCACCTTCACATTACTCTGGGGAGAAGAATGCACGTCACTGCTCTTTTGAAGCAGCAGCTCAGGCAGAAGCCTGGTGGCAATGGACATGATCCTTCCTCTAGAGGAGCTGCTGAACTGTGAATGTGCAGAAGTGGATTATCCAAACCAAGCAATACCTGCTGCCTTTAGTGACCTACTTTTTCTGCACGCTATGTGAACAGGGTTAGGCAACAGCTAATTTGGTGCTGAAAACAAACTGTTGGGCAGCAACAATTATCACATGTCTGGTGAACCTCATGACAAACCTCATTGTCCCTGACAGAGGTTCCTGGGCAATACCACATTTCAGCCCTAGGCTTTAGGTACATATCTAGCAGGAACACAGTCCTTTGCTAAATTGAGCATAATAATTCAAATTCATTTATCAGATCCAACAGGAGTTTTTCTTATTACCATGCATGATAATTTAGCAAATGTAGTGTTTTTAATGTTACCTCTTAAATCACAAAAAAAAAAGAAAAGCATTTTTATGCTGAGCATCCAAGCATTCCTGTGCATCTGAATGAGCAAGGCTGAGCGAGTGAGGCTGTCAGCAGGATGAGCACACCAGCAAATCCAGCTCTCCCAACAGCCCTGCCACGTATCCCAAGTAACACCAGCTATAAAATCCCATCCTGCGTCACTGTCGTTTCTTGCCCAGCCCTGTGCTAGCAGGTCTTTCATCACTCTTCCCTGCCATTACTTCATCTCATCTGGGTCAGCAAATGCTCAGTTCTATCTATACTGATTTTTACTCATCCCTAGCTGAGTTTTCACTGAGATTTTAAATGTTTTGTCACCCATACAGGGAGGAGAAATAAGTTAACAAGTGAATCACTCATTTGGACTTTGCATTAGTTTCTGATGCCTGTGCTAAATGACTAACAACTGTTTCCAAAGTTGGGATTCAGTATGATGATTTCCTGATACTTTTACTCTACACAGATTCTTGTTTTTGAACAAAAACCAAATTGATACATTGGCCAATTAAATTAAACAAGCTCTCCTCAAAATGACCCCCATTTACCAGCAAGAAACTTAACGCTGATGGCTGCAGCTCAAAAGCCCAGTATGTTTTATCTCCCTTTTTTTTCCCTCAGAATGAGATCCTGGCACCCTATTTCACAGCCACCGGAGCTGCTCTCCACAGAGAGTCGCAATCAAGTCAACTCTTTCTTTGCAGCACAAAGGAAATCACATTTCTTTGAAACGCCGAGGAAATCTGAATGTGTGTTCCTGTTTAGCATGATTAAGGTGTCACATAGCACTCCCACGCACCCCGACACAGAGAACTTCTTGCCGGCTGCTGATGTCAAAGCAAATCAGCTGAAAACACAGAGGGGTTCTGAGAAACACAACTAGGACGTGCCAGGCAGGGCTGGCAGTGAGCTACCCAGGGTTGTGTGAACCAGGAAACCTCAGGGACTACCCCCACACAGGGGATGGGGACAGCACAGTATTGTTCTCCTGGCCCCCAGCAGGTTTCTGATACAGGCATGGGACACGTACATTTGCAGAAATTTTTGCATGTGAGCTGCTTGATGCTGGTTATAAAACCCTGATAATAACAGCGAATGTATCCATAGCAATTTGGAACATCTCCAAGGGGTGCACTGCTTTGCTTTTGGGTTTTCCCAAAGCATTTGAGTGTGCTCTGTCTTGGTCCCAGTCACCTGGGACATCTCTTTCTCTCTCTCTATCCCTGTTCTGTCTCTCATTGCCCTGATGGTTCCCACTGCCATCCTCATGCTTTTCTTCAGCACTTTGTTCTGTGTATTTCTGCTTGTGTCCTGTGGTTTGTCCACTATTAACATTAATAATTTAGGAAATTGTCTGCTTCTGCTGAAATCAATTCCTGTGTTGCTGCTGCTAAGTGCTGGGCCTGGGCCCAAGAGCTGCTATGATGGGGCCCAAATAAAGCAAACAAAATAAGAATAGAGGAAAATTGGCACCTTACCCTTCAGCACCCCGTGAGTTTAGGTGGGGATGCTCAAAGCCTAAGAAACACATGCAACAAATTCTAGTTGAAATCCGTCCTTTTTCAAAATTCTCTGAGTTACAGCCCTGGTTTCAGTCACAGTCCCTGTTGCAGTCCTAGAACTGGAAGAATTCAGCCTCAGTGAAAGATCCCCAAAAGGTCTATCTTACCCCCAAGGCAAACAGATATAGGCAAAGGGGACTGACTCAGTGGAAAATATATTGCTCTGTGCCTCTGCAGGCGTTCACTTAATGAAAACTGTAAAGAATGAAAGCACTTGTGCAAAGCTATTGATGCAAATGGCTCTTTCTAAGCCCCATCAAACCTCCATCACACTGCCAAGGACCAGAGCTACACCAACCTCACACAGAAGATGCCGCCTTGATGGTGACTCATTTCCTTGCAAATGGCAGGGGAGGGAAAGTATCTTGTGTCTTGAGGCTTAAGCCAGGAGGACCAAATTCTCCTTATTTCCTTCTCTGACATACACAGCTACATGGCTGAGGGCCTCACGTGGGTCAACAGCAGAGGGCACAGACTCTGTCTTGGAGAGACATTTTATGTTCTTAATCCCAGGACTTTAATAGCTCTGTGAGGGAGATAGATAAATAACAAGACAATGAAGACAGTGATTTAGGGACCAGGTATGCAGAGGGTTTGACTAAGGCTGAGAGGATAAATTCGTCTGGTATAACATCACTGAAGCTCAACTCTCCTCTGTGCTGCTGAGCCACACAGCTGAGCTTCTCTGTCCCTCCTTGAGCAGAATTTTAGCAGAAGGGTTTTTCTACTTTTTTTCTTTTTTTTTTTAATGGCTGGATTAAGACACCACCCCCAGACACACATGGGCTGCAGCAGTCTCCTGAGGGCAGGAGAGGTTGGCTGGCCAGGGAGGACCTGAGCCAGGGCTGGAGCTCAGCTCCCACTGGGAGCTGCCAGCAGCCTGCACTGGGACCCAGCCCCAGCACTGGTGTAGCCCGGCTGTCCTGCACCCTGGGCTGGGAGGAATCCCGGGAGCACAGGGAGGACGCCAGAGCACAAATCCCAGCCTGCACACCGCGGGAGGGGACATGCCAGGGAGGGTGTGGACACCCAACGCCTCCACTCTCCTCCTCTTCCTCCTCAAGGGCCTGGACACTGGGGACCCAGCACTTCACTCAGCTGCATCCAAACCATGTCCTTCCTCCAGTGTTTGCTGACCACTCCCAGCACCAGATAGGCAGAGGATGTGAGAACACAATTCCAGATGTGAGGACGTGCTTCCCTTATCCACCTGAGTTTGAAGTACTTGGAGGCTGGGCAGGAATGTGGTGCCAGCTGTGATGGGATACGGCCAGAAGCCAGTGCAGCTACTGCAGTCACGTAATTGAATAACAAGAACAGATTAGGCAATCTCTGTGCTTCATGTTGACAAGGCTCAGGGAAAGAACAGAACATGTAATCAAATGAGGGGGGTTCTTTCTTAATATATTTATTCTGAAAGAAAGACAGTATTACACCGCTGCAAGAGGTGGCATAGCATATGTTAATTATGCTGCTGGGGATATTTTTCTCTTGCAAGTTTGAGGATAAAACTGGGAGTTTTATTAAAGCCTCAGGGAGAAAAGAACTGGAGGAGCTGGCATTCACTGGGAATTAAGCCCCCAGTTCACTTAATGCTTATTCAATAGCTTCTGCTCCTCCATTTGGCTGACCTGCCTAGGAACACACTCACCTCTTCACATCAGCAACCTACAGTCAGAAAAATCACCTGTAATCCATCTTCCTCCAGCCACAGACCTATGGCTACATGGTCTTAATGACAGATTAGGCTAAATGAAAAACAAAAATTCACAATCTGCTATCAGGATATATCCAAGGCTTCCTTCTTTTGCCAAGATATTCATGATGAGTCACTGGGTTTGCAGCACCACGTGCTGGTGGGAGCTGCCAGAGCTGACCCAGGGCAAGGGCTGCCACTGCCTGCAGAGACTGAATGGGAGCTGTAAGGAGCACCTGGGCACTTTCTATGGGCATTCCTGGCAAAGTTGGAAGCCAGGATTGGAGTGAAATTGTACTGAAGAAATCATCTGACTGGTACATGAGACCTTTTAGCTGGATTTCTTCCCTGGCTTAGCAGGCATCTAGACATCTAGTTATCCAGCTCCCCGTTTCCCCAACCCAAGGGTGTAATTTGGTGAGTCACCACCACCCAGGTACCAGTAATGACAGCTGGAGTTTTTCCCTAAACAACTGATTTCAGATACGTAATTCATTTAGATCCCTCCTAAAAAATCTGCTCCTTATTTTTGTCTCTGTGGTGCTAAACACATGAAGTAACACCTTCTGCAGCAGTGACCTGGCTTACCCTGCATGTGGGAATCATCCAGACAAGTAAGGCTCTCTGCTTTTCTGAATCACCCTTCTGAAGTGATCTGCAGAGAAATGATCTGCCTGGAAATCCATAACCCCAGATTGCTAATAAGTGTCCTCAGGCTTTAGGAAATCTGCCAAAAAGCTTGCTGGAATTAGC
>VYZS01098618.1:6197-24264 GCA_013400695.1 Neodrepanis coruscans
CTCTTCCACTCCCGGAACAACTGACTGAAGCCACATCCACAGTCAATGAGCCGAGAGCCATGAGTACTTATCATCAGGAGAAACTGAACATATTGTGGCTCCAAAGGTTAGAGCCACTCATCAGTGATGCATGTGAAACCCCTTTTATATAGGTGATTGTACCTGAGACCCAAAAGGCCTGCACTGTGGGCATGGATATTGTGTATTATCAAAGGGTTCTTTCCACAGAGACGTGACAAACCTGAATCGATGTCTCAGACCTTTCAAGAGTCTATCAAGCAAATGTAGATAGACCCAAGTACTATAAGCTCAGTATTATCCTGGGGGAGAGGAGGAAAGGCAAACCCAACATTCTAGTAAGTCCAAGAACATGCACACAAACAATTTTGACAGAAAAGCAACTGAGAGGGACAGTTCATGAGAACAGCACTTTTATTATGTTTCTCTGATCCTCCATATACCCTGTGTATTGTTAAAGGAAGACCTAGGCAGACTGATTTCTTGTCCTAACTAAGAAATCCATATGTTTGGTCATTTCAAAGAGCACAACACCTTAGTTTCCACACTCCTTCTGAGAGCATCTTCATACTCAGATAGCAGCCACACAAAATGTAAGACAAGATCAGACTTCACTAGCTTCCTGGATTTACCACAGATTACCAGAAGTATACAAATTTCCTGTGTTCACAGTAAATCATGTCCTCTTACCTCTTGTCCACATGTAATCACTTAGTTTCACAGAGCAGTCCTTATGAGCAAGGCCTGGGGAAATAATTCTAACGTACACATGCAAGCACATATACAATAGTAGAAGGCCATATAAATTTTTTTAAAAGCAGTTGGTGACATGAGTTGGTTTCTGCTTCCTCTTCTGTTCTACTGCTTTCATTTCTTCTGAAGTAAGTCAGAATAACAGAGAAAACAGAGAACAGAGAAAATGTAAATTGAGAAGAAATTTATGTGTTCCTCAAATTATTCCTCTCTAAAGAGAGATGGTAAATTAAAGCTTCACAATCCTCTTAAGGTTCTGAAAAGTAAGTTACAGGAGACACATGTTGTTCTATACCTTCACATCCCATTTCTCATAATCACTTCCATTAGCCCACTACTCTGTATTTTAATTTTACTAGAGGCACCATCATCACTACTCTCTTCGTTGTATCTCACTTTCATTTTCAAAATGACACACTGTTTTGTTCTCCTTTGTTCTTAAAATCTTTTACTGAAAACTTTTTGCTCTGTGGCATTTATCAGTATTCTTTAGTTCATATTCTCAAACACATTCCGAACTGTTGGTGTTCAGAGAAACAGTGATTTTTTTCCTACAGCAATATCCATCCTTGTAAGTCTCCTGTTCCCTCACTCACCCTAAACTATGTCCATGTTAGATGAAGAAAGTATCCACTTTCCCTTTTCCTCTCTATCTATAGGAGAACCACATATATAGACATATGTATCACAATATCACTTTATAAAACAGTATTTTCAAGGTTTACCTTAGTTTACATATAATTTTGTGTGTGAAGTGTAAATTATTTATCCTTTTATACAAAAAACTTGAAGGCTTTGTCTGATGTACATAAAAAAATCCTGTCTATGAAGCAATTTTCCTGAATATTACACCATTGTTTTTCTAAATATATAAGATATTTGTAAAACTGGACAGACCAAGAGTAGGTTCTTTAATCAATTTTTAACAACTGAAATACATGGAGTAACTTTAAAATATTTTTTTACTTAAGAACAAACAAAAAGCCCTTGATCTTAAAGTCTTCCTTACAACTGCTAACACTTTTTAAGGCAAGCTGCTGGATGACTCCAGCAAGAATAAGCATAGTCTGTAAACACCTGATTGCTTTCACTCAAATAACTAAGTATGGATTTCAGTATGTAAATTCAGACATGACAGTCAAAATGTTTCACAGGAGTTCATGACACTGTGGTGAATACATTATGAGCATGTGTATGCAGTTTAACTGCACCAGTTCTGGCTCTACCACTCACCTGCTGTCACAGTGAATCCGTGAAATATCCTGTTTTCCCTGAGCTTCTGTCAAGTGAAAACCCTCACTCGGAGACTCATATTCTCATTTCTGCCATAAACAAAGTATAACTTGGGGAAACCACATCTCTATCTTTGTGCCTCCATCCTCCACTGGTCTCACAGAGGCAGTATTTCTTTGTTACATTCTGTGAAGATCTCATCTAGTACAATTTCACCTGTTCTAGGACAGAGGTTTTCTTCTATGCTATACAAAGGCATTTTTAAGAGGATTCCAGGTATTGTTATTGCAAAGCACAGAAAAACAGTAATCACTTCTCCTGCGATTGTGAGTCTGAGCTGTTTGCTATTTGATAGCCTGAAAAATAGTAATATGCATATATTTGAGCAAAACGTTGCTATCATAGTAGGACAAAAGGCTGATGGATGAGAATTTAAACAAAGAAACAAACAAATTATTTTAAAAGCAAGACTTTGAATAGTCATCTATGCAGTTTATTTTGCCCGTTGCTCTGAAACAGATGATAAAACATCTTATGAAGTGCAGTGTAGTAAAACTGAACAGTAATCTTATCTGTCTACAAAACTTGCATGTTCTCGCTGTTGCTTGCAGTTAATGTATGGACTTTCTCGAAATCAGCCTCATCAAATACATTTACTAAGACCTGTAAAGTTTTTCTAAAGTGTGGGAAATCAGTGGTCCTGAATACAGAAATTTCACTTGCCCATGAATTTTTCATGTCGCATATACTTAGAAAATCTAATCTGGGAGGATCATTACTATAACACTTTTATTATTTCTGTTACTGTATCACTATCAGACAGGCAAAGTCCTGAATGTAAGTAGAATAGACACTTACCGGTTTGGGTTTGTTTGTTGGGTTTTTTCGTTTGTTTGTTTGTTTGTTTAATTTTGCAGCATCTAGAATTAATAGATGGAGAAATTCCCTTCACAATCACGCATGACGAATCCAAACATCTATTTCTAATACCACAACTGACACATTATGTTATTTTAATGGGTCTTCATTCCTGTAACGGTTGTGAGGTGAATTGCTAGTATTTGATTAGCAATAGTGAAGTCACTAGGCAAATACAACTGTATCAAAGGGATCAGCCCAAAGTCAAAATGAAGTATACACAGATTGAGATGAAAGAAATCAATACAAATAATGAGAGGGCAGTGCGACAAGGCTCTGCAGAGGTGGACTTGCTAACCCTAAACCCTTCCACCTGAATTATAACAAGTAAATCAAAGCACTCGTATCTGGATCAAGGCACTTTCCAGCTTTGCTTTAGTGGCAAGGGAATGGGCATTACCCAGAAGCTGCAGGGTGATGTTCAGAGGCAGCTAACAAACTACCAGCTCAGCTTTTCTTTTCCACAGGGCAAGCACTCTGCGTGCTCCTCCTCCCCTTAACTTGCTGAAACTTGCAGTTGTGATTCACAACCTGACCAACACTGATAGATAACAAACCACTGACCTTGAGGGCGGCTTTTTGTGTCAGCTTTCTTATTGCGTTGAGTCACTGCACTCCTTGTGTGTTATTTTAAGTAGCACATTTATCAGTCAGTACCAAACAGAATGCATGGCCATGTGTACATTATTAGTGGGTTTTGAGTATTAAAAAAAAAATCAGAAAAAAATAACCACTTTATTAAAAAAAAAGAGGCTTGAAGGCTCTGAAACACTTTAAAACCTCCTTGTTTTTAGTTACAACATAAGGAATTTATATGGATGCTAATATGTTTGCATTTGTAGCTTTTCCAGACTTTTTTTCCCCAAGCACACTGCAGTATACAATGTCAGAAACACACCATTCCCCATAACAGGACACATCTGTGGTGAATCTGCACAGAAGCAATTAATTTCCTTGTGGTATTTTTACACTGGGGGCTTAATGCAAGTCCCCACTATACAAACAAAAAAACTCTAGACAGCTCCTGCTTCCTGATTTAAACAAAAAAAAAAATCAAAACAACACAAAAAAACCCACATACACATCAGATTGAGAAGGGCTGTTTGGCCTAAGACTGCTACAGGCAATAGCTTGTAATGAGGCATCCCAAGACTAATTATAAAGCTTATTAAAGAGAATTGTCTAAGTTGTACTAAAGTGTATGCTATAATCATGTAAAGGGAGACATGCATACTGAATTTGGGTACTCCAGATTCTTCCCTTAGAGAAGTAGACCCATTACTTAATTAAGAAAATTTGGGCCTCCATTTATAGAAACAATATTATTGTGTTTGGCAGACTGGTGAAGATGAATTTGATGGAGAGGCAGGTGAGAACCCCAGCACCTTGGTGATAATTCACAAATCATAGCCTTCCTGACTAAATAACATGTGTAGGAAAGTGGGCCAAGAACCTGTCAAAAACAAATACTTCTAATCCAGGATTTTATTATTAAACTTCTCCCAGTTGTTCATTAAGGTTGAAAAAGCAATATTTCAGTGTAGTGTTTCAGGAAACAAAAGAAAAAAAAAGATTAATAAAGATGTTAGGGGGCTGAACTGCTGTGAGATTTGTTTAATTATTCCCCACAGTACTGCCCCAGCAATCTGCTGACATTTAGCCCCGACCTTGCAAATCCTCAGTAAATATTAATATATCAACTCAAACAGGGACTGTTGTTTTATTGGTTCACGGAGCTCAGAGAGATTCACCACAGCAGTGAAAAATAATGTGCAGAACTGAGGAAGAACGGCTCCTTTGATATCACCTTCTGCTGCACACATGTGCTGGGAGCATCAACAAAATGGAAATTCTGTTACTTTGCCACAGCTGTAGAGTGACACTTCAGATGCCTTTGCTTCCCTTTGTACAGCCTGCTGGAATAATCCCAAAACCACAGTGGCAAGAGATTAGAAAACACACACATGCATGCGCACACACATATATACATACACACACACAGAGGAAGAGAAGGAGAGATCACATTTTATTATCTGACACAGTGAATATTTTAATAATGGTAAACTCCCATCTTAAAATCTAGTAAGCTTTGGCCAGAACAATGAATGCTCTAATAAGAGTCAAGAAGAGTTAAGTGAAATCTACTGGAAGCTGTTTACTGGAACGTCTTTACTGTTTGCCTCCGTGAGTGTCACATAAACTCTTTTCTCCAAATAGTTGCCCCCATTGACTGCTTTCTAATGTATTTTATGTACGTACCAGTTCTCACAAATCTTGACAAAGTACTCCCGATTTATTTCCTCTCTTTTATTAGCTTGCCTCAAATGTAAATTACATGATTAAAATACTTTCTCATAACTACACCTCCATTACTAATAGACGAGTGTTTGATGTGGGTCAATACTGCATCCAGAATTCTTGGGTTTAGGGGAAAGGGCTGCTGTGCAACATTTGGCATTCAGATGTATTGAGCTGCAGACTTAATGCGTGATTAATTTTATTCATAAAAATGTTAATCACTTCATTGTGAGATCTCTTTAAAATTCTGCACACCAAACACCTTTTAACTTCTTTTTCACACAAACTCACAAATGTATTTAATATTTTCAAACAATCTGTTATTACCAATAACACTGGTAATTAAGCATACATTTAAAATGCAATAAAAAGCAGGCAAGTAGTGTCACAACACCGAACACAAATGGAAACCCATTGCCCAGTGTCTCCTGTGCCCCCTCCCCCTTGGCAGCAACTGACCAGTTTCTTAATGTGCACATGCAGAATCCCAGAGGCATTTTTTAACCCTCAAGCCTACTCCATGTCCTCATTGACACGGCCAAATATGAAAATAATACAGCCACGTAGCAAACTATAGATGGAGCTAAAAATACTTTTGTTTTCAAGAAGGGGAAGGTCATAGTATTGAGCACATCAAGGCAGGTTGGGGGCTCTAAGGGGCTTGTTTTGTTTTGGGATGTTTTGGGTTTTTTTGAGACAAGTACTCAAGCCTCCTCTGAGAGTGATGTCAGGCATTGGTGGGTGTGCCGGTTGCACTCACTGACTTCTTGTTTCCAGCTGGGCAAGGCTATTGTGAGTGTATTCAGCCAATGCACTCATGAAACTGGATAAATGGATTAGTGGATCAGAGACACCATCGGCATCTTCAAAAGGAAAACAGCAGCCTGCAAAAAGACTGACATTTGTGTACTGGGGCAGAGGGTGTGTGAATGCTCTGCCTCCTCCAAAGGGACAAGACAGTGATAAACTTTCCACACTGACCACCTCACTTTGTGCTACAATTGAGCAACAAAATAAATGGATTGCTTCATTGTTTTTGAACCGTAGGCAGCACAGGGAAAGCACTCCTTGTGCAGCAACAAAGGACAATGTATTGTGTGGGGCCAACAGCTCAAAATAAAACCTTTAATTATCTACGGGTCAGCCATAAATCTGGAATAAAAATAAATGTTACTTTTTAAACTCGCCTTTAATTCTGCATGGAGTTTACACAGTGCTTTCTATTCTCTCAGGAAAGGCACTACCAGGACTTGGTGTGTGCCCCACGTTTGCATTTTTGCATCAGCCTGACTCTCAAGGAATGCGTTAGAAAACAAGTTTGGCTATCAGACGTGAAGGATATCTGTAATGCTTATTAAAGTAAGCAAAAACAGATAAAATATGTGGGTTTTTTCACTTTTTTTTTATAAATATCCATGCATGTATTCTCTTCACATACACAAAAAAGAAGCCAAAACTAATATTAATAATGGTGACAGGACTCAAATAAATTAATTCCTTACAGAAGTACATTGTTTAGTTTTAAGAGCTCATATTTTTGAAGTCTTAAATTTTGAATACCTATTTCTATGGGGTTTTCAGTCTCCTGGTACTTCCAGCAATTCCTGTCCACATGGCTGATTTTATGGGCAAGCTATGAACGGCACTGCATGGGGGCACCACACAATGGGGAACACCAACCTCGCCAGGAGCTGTTTCTGTAAATTTTCACTGGAAAACATGCCATGCAGGCCACCTTTATTACATGTTCCAGCATTTTACTTGATTTTTTAGTCCCAGGTAAGTTTTACTTCTGAAACACAGCGACTTGAAGCCTGGAATCAGGCCCTATCCTCACTGCAGCCCCTGCAGAGCCAGCAGTCGGCTCAGGCCATGCTAGCTGTCACCATGGCCCTTCATAGCAGTAGGGGAACCTGTGGTCCTTCATAGTGCAGCTCCACCTTTGCCACCCGCTTTCCACAGGCCAGCAGGGACCTGCCCTAGTTTTTTGGCCAGGGTTACCTGAACCATGGTGGGCAGCTGGGTTTCAGGGTCAGGGGGTGGCTCACCTCCATTCACCTGCAGGCCTGCAGGGCGGCGTGTAGCACCAAACACAGGACTTAGGTGCAGGGTGGTCACCAATATGGCAGGAGGGCCTGACCCCTGAAATGAGGCAGCAGCAGAGGGATGGAATTGAGCTGAAGCCCGTCTTTGATGCTCCTTTTCACAGAGCAATTACTACTCACTGGCTCTACTCCTGCACTGCTTGTGCGCCTGTCAACCCCCGCTATTCTTTACATCTCACCTTTTAAGGATATCTGCAAATTAAAAAATAATATAAGGGGTTTTTTGGTTTTTTTTTTTTTTTTTTTTAAGAGAATTGGAACCAGCCAGGAAACGGAGACCGTCTTTAATGCCTTCCCTCCTCAGACAAAGCGCGGGTGCCCAGCTTCAGGGTGTACACCGGGACAGCCTGAGTCCCATTCCCTCCCCGCGGTACCCATCCCTCAGGGTGGACACCGGGCAGCCCGCCCTTCCTCCGAAGCCAAACGGCCCAGCGCGGTCCTTCCTGCCCCTGCTCAGACCATGGGGACTGGCGCGGGGCAGGGCACCGAAGCCCTTTCCCTGGGGCTGGGAGGCGGTGGGCGCGAGCGGGCGGAGCTGGGGGCCCGCGTCAGCGGGAGTCCCACGGGGCGGAACTAATGCCGGACCCTCATTGTCCCCCGCCAGCCGCCGGGTTGCTTCAATACGAGCCTGTTTAACAGAGGGCCGGTGGCCGGCCGAGGAGCAGAGCCACCACTGCTGCCGGCCCCCGCCTCCACGCCCCCGTCGCTCCGCGCTCTTTGTAATAGTCTCATCTACAAGGACGATTGAAACTTTATAGTGCATGATTCATAGAGCGGGGCTACGCTCGGAGCCGCGGCGCATATTACATTCATCAGTGTCAGGCCACTAAAACAGAGATATGAATATGAATTCTCCATATTGCCGGGAAGATAAATGTGCTTGTGAATAATTGATCGGCGCCCCGGAAAAAAAAAAAAAAATTGGTGGTGGTGAGTGGAGGTAAACATAGCCATACCACGAAAGTTACCGGCAGACCGAAAGAGGCCCGCGATAAGGGCTGCGGAGGCGCTGCCGGCGGGTGGGGGCAGCCTCACCCGGCACCGCACTCCCGCCCCAGCTCTGGCCGGTCGCTCCTGACGGGGCGGCTTCAGGGCCGCTCCAGTTTCGAAGCGAGCGCATCAAAACGTCAACCAAAGTATCAAAAAGGGATTACAGGAGCCGGGAACGACAACAACCATAGGAACGAGACAGTTTGAGTACATGCACTCATCTCTTCCTTTTCTCGGCTTTTTTTCTTTTCCTCTTTTTTTTTTTTTTAATCTAGTTAAAAATAGACTTCTTTTTCAGAATAAAACAGAAAAAGAATAAAAATGAGGCATGCATACCAATGAGGCCGTTTCATAACTATGTCTCTGTGACAAAGCCAAATCCCCGTAAAGCTGCCGTTTGCTTTTAGTTTGTTCTGGCAACTGCGAATTTCGGAGTTTGCTAACTCGAGATTATATCAACTTTTCAGTGTTCTTCACAGATTTCTGTCATTCTTCTGTTACAAATTAGTAAATAATAACAGAAACAAGACAGGAATCCATTTTTTTTTTTACTGGGGGAGGATGGAAGATTATGAAAACATTTATAAAAATGTTTACTGTCAGCCTTTTAAGTAGCATGAAAATATATCTTGGAGCTCGATTGAAGTGCTAAAAGAAGTATTACTCCTTGTAGTTCCAAGCTGATTCAATGCAGATTTTCTTATTGATTGTTTTATCAGGTTCGGGTATCGTCATTATTGGAAAAAAAAGAAAAAGAAGGTAGGAAACAAGTACTTTCCAATTTATTCTCATCAGCTCGAAGCATTCCCAATTAAGGCAAATAGTTTAACTTAAGCTTCTTTATTATTCTCCCTGCACTCTAGTATTTGCTGGTACACATCTGCCGGGGTGGATCTCCATGAAAATACGGCAGAAAAACTACAAATTATTTTCCTGCCAGGGTTACGTAAACGATGATTCCCAGCACTGTTCACGTGACAAGCGAAACCTCGGGATTATTAAGGTCTCGCTCTTTCCTAAAAGCGGCGCGAGGGGCTCCCGGTGGCGGAGGCGGCATGCGGGCGTCCCGCCCGGCCCGGGCCCCGCACCCTAGGAGCTTTCGAGGGCTCAGTGCCGTAACGTAATGACGGCTTGCACACGTCCGCTCTCCCTGAGACTTCCTGTAAGAGAAATGGTCTCCTCA
The DNA here is from genome assembly GCA_013400695.1 of Neodrepanis coruscans. Classification (NCBI taxonomy): domain Eukaryota; kingdom Metazoa; phylum Chordata; class Aves; order Passeriformes; family Philepittidae; genus Neodrepanis; species Neodrepanis coruscans. The sequence continues at coordinate 15,696 of VYZS01098618.1, forward strand.
CTGTGGCCTGCGGGGAAAGGAAACGCGATCCCGCCTCTTCCCCAGGTGCCGGCTATGCTGAGGCAGCAGCTCTCGGGGGCTGCTGGGCACCGAGTCACGCAGCCACGCAAGAGCTTTTCTCGCTTAAACAACATGGCATTTCTTAGCTGGCCTTAGGACTTTTTGGGTTTCCCTTTTCCAAGGGGAAGCCTTTCGCTTCTGTCCGAAAACTTTGGTAGCGGAGAAAGCCACGATCGAGCAGGCAACCCGCAGCCCTGTGCGAGCTCCTCCCGCAGCCAGCATAGCGGCCCTCTCCTTTGCCATCCGGGAGCCGTGTGCTTCTCTTAGCAAACGCTCCGGCCGCGGTGGGGGGAGACAGTGAACGGTGCTGAGCNGTCTCATCTACAAGGACGATTGAAACTTTATAGTGCATGATTCATAGAGCGGGGCTACGCTCGGAGCCGCGGCGCATATTACATTCATCAGTGTCAGGCCACTAAAACAGAGATATGAATATGAATTCTCCATATTGCCGGGAAGATAAATGTGCTTGTGAATAATTGATCGGCGCCCCGGAAAAAAAAAAAAAAATTGGTGGTGGTGAGTGGAGGTAAACATAGCCATACCACGAAAGTTACCGGCAGACCGAAAGAGGCCCGCGATAAGGGCTGCGGAGGCGCTGCCGGCGGGTGGGGGCAGCCTCACCCGGCACCGCACTCCCGCCCCAGCTCTGGCCGGTCGCTCCTGACGGGGCGGCTTCAGGGCCGCTCCAGTTTCGAAGCGAGCGCATCAAAACGTCAACCAAAGTATCAAAAAGGGATTACAGGAGCCGGGAACGACAACAACCATAGGAACGAGACAGTTTGAGTACATGCACTCATCTCCACTCCCGCCCCAGCTCTGGCCGGTCGCTCCTGACGGGGCGGCTTCAGGGCCGCTCCAGTTTCGAAGCGAGCGCATCAAAACGTCAACCAAAGTATCAAAAAGGGATTACAGGAGCCGGGAACGACAACAACCATAGGAACGAGACAGTTTGAGTACATGCACTCATCTCTTCCTTTTCTCGGCTTTTTTTCTTTTCCTCTTTTTTTTTTTTTTTTTTAATCTAGTTAAAAATAGACTTCTTTTTCAGAATAAAACAGAAAAAGAATAAAAATGAGGCATGCATACCAATGAGGCCGTTTCATAACTATGTCTCTGTGACAAAGCCAAATCCCCGTAAAGCTGCCGTTTGCTTTTAGTTTGTTCTGGCAACTGCGAATTTCGGAGTTTGCTAACTCGAGATTATATCAACTTTTCAGTGTTCTTCACAGATTTCTGTCATTCTTCTGTTACAAATTAGTAAATAATAACAGAAACAAGACAGGAATCCATTTTTTTTTTTACTGGGGGAGGATGGAAGATTATGAAAACATTTATAAAAATGTTTACTGTCAGCCTTTTAAGTAGCATGAAAATATATCTTGGAGCTCGATTGAAGTGCTAAAAGAAGTATTACTCCTTGTAGTTCCAAGCTGATTCAATGCAGATTTTCTTATTGATTGTTTTATCAGGTTCGGGTATCGTCATTATTGGAAAAAAAAGAAAAAGAAGGTAGGAAACAAGTACTTTCCAATTTATTCTCATCAGCTCGAAGCATTCCCAATTAAGGCAAATAGTTTAACTTAAGCTTCTTTATTATTCTCCCTGCACTCTAGTATTTGCTGGTACACATCTGCCGGGGTGGATCTCCATGAAAATACGGCAGAAAAACTACAAATTATTTTCCTGCCAGGGTTACGTAAACGATGATTCCCAGCACTGTTCACGTGACAAGCGAAACCTCGGGATTATTAAGGTCTCGCTCTTTCCTAAAAGCGGCGCGAGGGGCTCCCGGTGGCGGAGGCGGCATGCGGGCGTCCCGCCCGGCCCGGGCCCCGCACCCTAGGAGCTTTCGAGGGCTCAGTGCCGTAACGTAATGACGGCTTGCACACGTCCGCTCTCCCTGAGACTTCCTGTAAGAGAAATGGTCTCCTCACTGTGGCCTGCGGGGAAAGGAAACGCGATCCCGCCTCTTCCCCAGGTGCCGGCTATGCTGAGGCAGCAGCTCTCGGGGGCTGCTGGGCACCGAGTCACGCAGCCACGCAAGAGCTTTTCTCGCTTAAACAACATGGCATTTCTTAGCTGGCCTTAGGACTTTTTGGGTTTCCCTTTTCCAAGGGGAAGCCTTTCGCTTCTGTCCGAAAACTTTGGTAGCGGAGAAAGCCACGATCGAGCAGGCAACCCGCAGCCCTGTGCGAGCTCCTCCCGCAGCCAGCATAGCGGCCCTCTCCTTTGCCATCCGGGAGCCGTGTGCTTCTCTTAGCAAACGCTCCGGCCGCGGTGGGGGGAGACAGTGAACGGTGCTGAGCCCAGAGGGCTTAATTCACCGCCCGCCCCCACTCCCCGGTAACCTCCTCAACTTTCTGGGGAGGGAAGCGTCATAATTGTTGGCGTTATTGGGGGAAAAGGGAGTGGGAAATTCAAATAAGCAAATGATACAAACAAATAAAATCCAGTTCTGCTGCAGAGCAAGGTCTAGAGATGCTGAAGCTTCCAAAGGCGAAAAACTACCAAATAGGGAAGTACTGGGAAGTACCTCTCTCCGGAGGATAATCAAAACTGGAACATCCTCTGGAGGATGCTGGCTTTATGGCTGAATTCAAAGCGAGCAGCCTCCCGCTTTCCAGCCCGGCTGAGCAGAGCTGCGGGCCGGCACCTCGGCTGCCGTCGCGCCGGACGAGGGAAGGCGCCTCCCGCAGCCCACAGAGGGCGCTGCGAGCCTGCCCAAAGCCCGGCCCGCACCCCGCTGGGCTCCGTTCAGCACCGTTCGGAACCGTTCGGCTCGGCTCTGCTCGGAGCAGGCGGTAAGGGAGCACAGAGGAGGCGCACACACTCGCTCCTCCGATCCTCACAGTTAAAGTTCCTCCTGACATTCCCACAGTATTCCTTTTTCCTCTCCTCTAAGGCCAGTTCGGCACATCCGCGCTCACACCGCCTCGCAGAGCATCCCCGTGCACTTTTTAAGTGCCGTCTCCACCTTGGAGGAGCGGAGCCAGTCCATGACAACGAATCAGGCGGCGGAGTGTGGTCGGGGTCGGTACCCGGCGGCGCGGCCATTCAGGACCGCCGGGTTGCTTGGGGCCGGCCGCATTTCCCGAGAGGAATTTGGGAACTGGCCCTGAGAAGGAGCGAGGGGCAGCCCGCTGCGGGGACTGCGGAGATTTCATCTGAATTGATATGAAAGAGACAGTAATTGCACCAGGTTTACATAAGCAATGACCTGACGCACTGTTTGACTCTACAGGCGTGAAGAGTTTCTTCTTCCTTTTATACTTTTAAATACGTCTTCCCTCTCCTTGAAGGCTAAATTATTCTGGTTTGGTAAAAAGTGTAATATTCCATCTTGTTGGAAGAATTATCAACAATTACCAATGCGAGACTGTCTGTGATTTAGGAAAAGGGGAAAAAAAAAAGAAAAACAACTAAAAGCCAGAAAACAAACTAACTGATGGCATGCTGGGAACCGCAGGATGTAAAAATGAGTCTCTTTTTAGAGACTTTCCTTCAGATATGCCTTACAAAATCTATTTTGCCTGTTCTGTTTCTCTGCTCCACCAGAAAAACGCAAAAAGTCCATCACCTCCACCACTTTGCCAACAGATCTAAGCTATAGTTTATCGAGACTGCTCTTTGATTGCGATGATTTTGCAGCTAAATCATCGCAATAGTCTGATCTCTCACAAGAGTTTTATTAATATTTTATTTGAAAAATCTCATCTTGTTTCAAACAAGTCTTGGTTTGAGGTTGGTTCAGTTTGGATAGGGCGTCACCGCATTATTTCTTAATGACTTTCCCAGCTGCTTCTTTCCATTTTCCACCAACAACCATCTGGTATCTTATTAGCACCTCAATGCTTATTTAGTGTTCTCATTTAGGAGAAAAAAAAAAAGAAGTAAACACTCGAAATATTACACATTTTAACGTATCTTCTTTGGAAGATTAATGCCTTTATAAAATGATAGATTCCTATCTCTTTGTCTATTTTTAACCAACAGATCGGAATTGCAGAATTCCTGAGATGTACAAGAGCTCTCTTTTATGTGTATCTATATCTATCTGTCTATCTATATATATATATATATGTTAAGGTTGTGTTTATGCTCATAGGAAAACCTCTTTCACAGTCATATTTCCTCTGTGTTTATTTAAAGCGCAAATCATTACAAATAATTCTTTCTCCTAAGCTGTGATTTTTTTCATCTTCAGTCAGAATATATACCAAAGCACTGAACTCTTGATCCAGTTTAGGAAACAGTTAGGACAGCAAAGTTATACACTAGGGAATTGCAAGAAAACCTGTTCCTTTCAGTTTTAAGAATGTATTTTATCATGTAAGTATAAGTTAGGTCCATTTATGTCCAGCAAAGGGATACTACACAACACATCTGATTCAACACAATTGAAAAAATAACTTTAATTTTACTAGTCAAGAACCAGCTTCACTCAACTTCTTAAATTTGCATGTATGAAAAAGGAAACTTGCAGCTTGTTTTCAGTAAAATAGCTATAAGAGTCACTAAAAGCTTGGATTTGCTATTTTAAGTTTCAGTTAGCCAAAGGCAAAGAGACCTGACCTTCTATTAAAAAAAAAAAAAAAAAAGACAAATTATAAATGTTTGAATAGATTTGTAATATATGTGTAAGATCTGCAGCAACAGAACACATACCTGAAGAGAGCTCATAATTTCATTTAGTTTATTAGATAAAAATATATGATTTAGACAAGTTTTGCTGACGTGTTATTTACAATCTGAAATCACTCTATATACAGAAAAAAAACAAAACAAAACAAAAAAAAAACCCACAAACTCATGGGAAACATTTACCAAACAAATAGTCCAAGAATGGTTAGAATAACACGATCTGAAATGATACAATGAGGAAGGGGATCCATCTACAGATTTGTGTAATCACTTTTATGGATTTGCACCACCTTATTGCAAAAAGAGATTGATGGGAGTCGTCTATACCGTTTCCTTTTTTTTCTCTCTGTCCTTAATACCAGTCTCTGTAATATTTTTTCACCAAATCATCTAATCAAGCAGAAGGGAGAGCTGTTAAAATTCTCGGTGTTCCCTCTTGCTGAGCCAGAGAGCTGCAGGGGGGAAGGGGAAAAAAAAAAGACGTAACAATCTTTTTTTTTTTTAAATTGTCAGTCTATTGCTATAGCATATTAGTATTAGATAATTGCACAAAAATCATTGTCACTGGTGTAATTAACACAAAATCTTTCAGGTCTGTTAAGTTTTAGAAAAGTTACAGTCTGGCTATGTACAGTTGTAATTTAAGTTTGAAAAGATTACAGCAACTCCTGTGTGGTTCTTATTGTCTATATGTATTATTATGGTGATGATTAGGTGTTATAATTAGCCTTTATTATTCAAATGCTCTGTTTCATATAGGTAACATTCCTGCAGTGAAAACAAACAGACAAACTCACTTGTCACGGACAGGCTGGAAGGGCGATTTTAGCGGCTGAGTTGGGGAGTCAGTTCTTGGTACATTTTCTCTTTCTAGAAGGAGACAGGGAAAAAAAAAACAAACCACAAAATAAGCAAAACAAAAAACCAGGATATCCATTTTATAATAACAACAATAAGGATCTGGGCAGTATGCAGAGGACACACTTCCCTCTCACCCTCCTGTTCAGCCACATGTAGGTATGTGTGTGTGTATGTACAGCACTATTACCTACTTTCAGCATTTAAGAACTCTGCAAGATTTTCTTGATGCATTTTTACTGTCATTGAAATTATTGGGAGGTAAGGGTCATGAAGGAAGAAAGCAAATTAAAACTCAAAACTATGCATTTCCTAGCACTATTTCTGCGTTCTCATCTTACTTGATAGGTGTAGAGGGTAAGAATGTAATAGGCCACATGAAATGGGTTTAATATATGTAATCAACATGCTTGGTAGGGGGGCCGGAAATCAGTGCTAAGGTAAACTGCAACTCTGTTAAAAGCAGTTACACCAGAGCTGAATGTGACATCATTCCTCAAGGAGAAGTTCATGTACTTGTGTTGGGGGTGGAGGGAGAGGTGGATGCCTGATGCATTAATTACCTATGTGTTTGGGACTGGTCCTCTCTGAAGGTTTTTCACTGCTTAGAGCTCCCAGAGTTGCTGTTAAAACAGAAGATTGTTGCTGGGCCTGGAGGTGGTGATTGTGATGAGCAGCATGGTGGTGATTTACTCCCAAAAAGGACCTCACATTTAGCAGGGAACTTTGCGTGAGGAATGCCCCATTTGTCCAGTTGTGAAATTTGCCAATCTGGCACGTGTAGAGTCCATGGCTAGGGAGAAAAGCAGGGTGTTGGATCTGAGGAGAAGTATGGTTAACCTGGGGAGGAGGGGGCGGTGGAGGAGAAGATTTCAGGGTGCCATCAGGACTGGTTGCTGTCTCTGCCAAAGACCAAATCTTGGGTTTGCTGTGAGATGGCATCTGTAAATTGTTCGGTCCCCCAGGATTGATGATTCTCGTGCTGTTGTCAGAGGCCTCTTTCACCATGGCCAGTGCATCTTTGGTTTTCAGCCCTTCAGACCCTGACAGTGCCAAATCCTTCTCCTTTTCCAAGTGCTCCTCTTCGCTGCTTTGTCTCAGGAGCTCGGGCTTCTCCTCCTCTTCCTCGTTGCTCTGCTCTCCATCGTTCTCATCGATTTTATCTATATCTATGCTCTCTAGGTCAATTTCCTCATCATCCTCATTCTTCTCAGGGTCGCCTTCATTGTCACTCCCGAAGAGGTTTGCATCTTCTTGGTCCTTACTTCTGGAGCCCCAGGTCACCTTGTTCTCCTTCTTGAGCCGCCGGCGGGCATTGGCAAACCAGGTGGAGACCTGGGTGAGGGTCATCTTGGTGATGATGGCCAGCATGATCTTCTCACCCTTGGTGGGATAGGGGTTCTTGCGGTGTTCGTTCAACCAGGCCTTGAGTGTGCTGGTGCTCTCCCGGGTGGCATTCTTGGGCCGTCCCGGGTCCCCATATTGGAACTGTCCGTAGGGATAATAGCCAGGGGCGGTGTGGGCAGCAAAGGTAGCAGGGTGGACGCCGGGATTATCTTTCAGCTCGTACTGGGAGCCCTGCAACACATTCAGACAAGCAGAGAGGAAAAAGCACATCAATTATCTCGTTAGCGTCTCTAACAGACCTGAATAGGCTACTCCGGGAGCCGGAATACGCCTTTCAGCGGTGCAAAGGGTCTTCACAGCCAAATTCGGCCCCCCCCTCTCCAGCCTCTTCAGACATAGCGTTCCCAAATGATTCTCCCTTCTTGCAGGGAAAATAAATAGAGGTGCTAAGCGGGGCTCTGCGTATTTTTTCCGCAAACCAAACCAAATTAAACGATGGGAACGCAGCAACTTCGCCTTCGCCTTGCGAAAAAATTTACTGTGCCCTTGAAATTACCAGGCAGATAAAATTGGTACTACACCGCAGTTGCAAAGTACTGCCCGAGCACAGCGTCGCATCTGTCTGCAAAGAATCCAGGAGGATGTTACAGATACATGCAGAGCATTCTTTATTTTTGTCCCTAGTGTGACGAGACTGGGAACATGAATGCACAACTTCAGTACAAAGACACTTAAAATGTAAAAGATTTTCCACACACAAGCCAACACCACCACCACCGCTCCCCAGATCATACATCAAGATTCTGGAGTAAAAAATTAACTGCTGTTAGAAGAGCCTTTAAACTCTGGAATGAAAAGTGACCCACGCATTGTAGAATATAGATATGCAGACACTTTATCTCATAAGTTTTACTTTGATCTGGACAGAGCAAACACAAATTGTTTACAAGTGTTTAGAGACGGTGATTTATTTGCAATCAATATTCTTTTTATCATCAGTAGTAAAACACAGCAAGTCAAATTATCCCATCAGGTGTTTTGGTAAATAACATTTTATCTTGCTAGCAACCTCATTAGGCCTCATTATTACCGCAAATTGTCCAAGTATTAACCTAATGTTTTAGTTCCTGATTTATAAATGTACAGAAATACAGAATTTATTTCGAAATATCACTATCACTGTAATAAAATACCAGGTTACTTTGTGAGTAGGAACGAGAACTCTTCCAAAATAGCTAACATTTCAAACAGTTTTCTTTCTTCATTGTTTCTATTACAGTCTCACTTTTTTCCCCCCTAGTCCAGAAATACATTCTTAGTATTACTCTGTAGTAATTAATGTCAGCCTTAAAAATGGACCTCTTCAATAATATCCCTGAAGAAACTAATTTAACTTTGTGAAACAATTAAAAAAAGATCATGTATTTTAATTTCATAGACATTGCTTATACACCAAGAGTAGTCTGATGTAATTTTTTTAATGTGTTAGAGTGGGTTTTCTGCACTCCTTTTATTCTGCCGTCTTCTGTTATTGTTGCTGAAATTATATTTTTGTGTAATCTCTGTTGGGAATTCTTTTGAAGAAGCCACTTGTAAATCACTCATTGCTTCAGTCTCAAATTTTACTGCATTTCCAAAATCAAGGTTAAAAAAAAAAAAA
>VYZS01098620.1:3790-23951 GCA_013400695.1 Neodrepanis coruscans
AAAAAAAAAAAAAAAAAGGAAAAATGAGCCCAAATGTACTATTTGATTTTAAAGCCAAACGACACCAATTTACAATGTGCCCTGCTGCCCCGGGTCTCCCCATATGGAGCTCTGTGCCCTGTGCCCACCAGGCTCTCCTTGGCAGAGGTCCTTGGGTGGTTTCCTCTTGGAACTGTGAGAAAAGTGAAATCTCCAGTGCAGGAGGCCCAAGTGTTTGTTGAACTTCCATCAGCATTCCAAGTTCCCCCATGACACAGTCTCACCTGGGAAAACACTGGAAAAAAGGCCCCCAAAACACTCCCAGTCTGCCCAGTTGTGTTTTCCATCCCAGGGAGAACAAACAAAAAGCTGGAAAGCACCAAGCACAGATTTTACTGTTCAGTATTTTAGGTTGGGGAAGGGCAGAGAATATATTTGAGTCTAAACAAATTACAGATAAGTGCCTGGTATGTTTTAGGGTAGATATTTTATAAGAATAAAAATTGTTATGAATTTTTTCTTGGTTTCTGAGTTGACAGCCTTCATGAAAATATGTAAACTATTTTAATCAAAACCTCAGGCATTGTTTCCTTCTTATTTTTCTTATTTGAAGCTGCATTTATCAGGAATAAAATAGCAGATACCAAAAGCTATGGATTCTACTCTTCTCTTTTTGTTTGGAAGGTGAAAAGTAAATAAAGGAAACTACATGATACTAGTTGCTCTTCTTAATCAGTAATTAAAATATGAACAATATCATTCATCTTCTGTTTTATGCTTTCCAGGTGATCGACATATAATCTCAACATCTATGGCTGAGAAGTGCAGTTAAGGTACTGTGATAATTTCCCTTTTAATATGGGTATGTTTTTGCTAAAAATGATTTCCAGAATACTCTCTCCAGCAATCTCCTTAATAACCTGTTTTCCTTGAGGCTGAGTTTGACTCTGGATGGTTTCTTCTCCTCTTTAATTTGCAAATTTGTCCACTGCACTTGCTGGAAAATAGATTATTTTTTTTCCCCTTGTACTCCTTATCTTCTAGTTTTCTGGTCTTAAATTCAGTTTTGTTTTAAGATGATTCCAAGAATTTGTTGAGTCACAAGATGGAAATCAGCTCAGAAGTTCTGCTGGACCACAGGGAAAAGAGGGTTGGGTTGGTTGGAAATACACATCTCATGTCCAGAACAACCTCTCTTCAAGCCACGTTTCTACTTGTAAATTCCAGCTGGGATCTCACACACAGGGTAACAGCATGGGAGGAGGTGGAAATTGTGTCAGGTTCCTTCTCCTAAGCACTTTGCACTGAACTTGGGTAGCAACATAACCTCCAATGAAAAAAAGTGTTTTCCTTCCTATGAAAAATTGAGATAAGATTAGAAACTTACTGAACAATATTAAACAGGTGTTCTAAAATGACAAAAACTCATTCTTACCCAAGCAATTGTCATGGCAGTACTTCCATTCCACTTCTAAATGCTCCAGTCTCAATTTATATTTCTCTTGGAGTAGTAAGCTGCAAAATCATCCTGGAATTCCAAAGTCTCCTTTCTGCTGGGAGTTTTTGTTGCTGAGTCTGTGTGATTTATTTGAGGATGAGTAAAGGATAGGAAAGCTCTTGATTGTGTTAGCTACTTCCTTTGGGGAAACTGAATACACTAGTTTTCCCATTTTTATCGCTGGTCTCTAACAAAAACTTTGAGTGTTGATTTCCACATGGGGATAATGGGCTCTGATGTTAGAATACTGTGCAAAAGAGAGCCTGAAAAGTACATGCAGATTAGGTTATTTCTTAGGTCAGGTTTGTAACAAAGAGTAATCAAAAAGGTCCTAAGTGAAAAGTGGGATAAAAAGCCGAATTCTGATCAGGTGATTTTATCTGACTATGGGGGTGGTTCTTTTTGCTGAGATAGTGAACAGCTCACGCTGCAGAAATGTGATTTGGAGCCATGGAGATTTATAGGAAGCATTTATTCAGTGCAATTCCCAAAGGAAATTACTATTTCAAGTAGAGATGGAGCAGATTAATACAGGAATTATAAGAAGCTGGCTAAGGCAGATAAGGAGCTGAGAAGAGATGGGACCAGGAGGGGGTAGAGTTTGAGGTGAGCTCCCAGGTTACAAAGGAGGTATCGGAAGCATTCCTAAGGAACAGGTCCTGTGACAGCCCTCTGGAATTCTTCTGTGACAGCCTTGGCACAAGGTCTATGACACAGTTTTTTTACACTCCTGTAATGCTGTGAAGGACAAAAGTATTGTACAAAAGTATTTTGTTGACTTTGTGAATTAGTATCACAAAGGCAGGAGAAAATTTAAGAATGATAAGCACACTGCCATTGTCTTAGGGACTAAGAGCAAGGGGGTTGCTATAAACAAGACTTTCAGCATATGGCTGTTCAATTATTTTTTTTAAAAAGAGTGTTTGTAGCACATAGCTGAAGGTTTCATAACCACATCACTTTTCAGAAAACCTCTCAACAAAAAGCTGTGATTTACTCTGACTAGTTGAGAGCCTAGGTATTCCATAAATTCAGAATAACTAAAACTTTAGTTTTTAAATATCAACTTCTGAACCTTATTCTATCAAGTTCAAGGCAGCTGCAGGTGTGAACCCTACCCTTGCATGAGGAGTAAGAAGGTGCCACACTGTCAAGATGTAGGTTACTGCAGCAGCTGAGGAACCAACCCATCCACCTCCTCCCCTCCATAAATCCCCAAACAAACCAAAAAGCTGGACACAAGCCAGTGTGGATCTCAGGCACTAACTGAGCAGTCCTGTTCTTTGAGGTAAGAAACCTCAATTAGGATGGGAGGAACTGTAGCAGAAGCTCAGCCACAGAGACAGAGCTGGAGGCAGAGCAATCCCTGGAATGAGGGGATGTCCAGGAGTAATCTGATGAAGTGATACAGCTTTGGCTTTGGGAGGGAGGAGTACAACTGGACACTCACAGGCAGACAGACCAGCCTGGTACAAAGGCAAACTGATGAGATCAGTACTCATCCCACCTCGCAGAAGAACCAGCACATGTGTGTGGGGTGTCCAGATTACTAAATCTATTGTCACCTGCCTTCCATGGTGCTGACCAGGTGTCCTCAAAGTCAGCTTTGGAGGAACCCAGGAACTGTGAAAGGATCACTCTCACACTGCCTTCAGGGTCATCACTCAATAATCCTTCCTTTCATCCTAAAACTACTGAGAAGGAGGGAAAAGCGGGGGCATTTTACCACAGAATCACAGAATGGTTTGGTTTGGAAGGGATCCTAAAGACCATCTCATTCCACTCCCCTGCCATGGGCAGGGACACCTTCCACTATCCCAGGCTGCTCCAAACCCCATCCAGCCTGGTCTGGAACACTTCCAGGGATGGGGCATTTTAGCACAATCCCACTCCAGAGCAGCAGCCCCAGAGTTCTACCGAAAGGACATTTTGGTGGATAAAAGGAGGAGAAGAACCTCAAGATGGGCCCTTAGCAGTGAAATATGGGTGCGCTGTCCTATGGCTGACCCTCTGAGGATTGGAGATTAAAGCCAAAAAGATGAGAAAGAAAAGGAATATTCTACACATCAGCAAAAAATTGGTCAAGAGATACGAAACAGAAGGTGGAACTAACTGATGAATTTTCTGAGTGAGAGGATGACAGCAGTGCAGTCTCCAAAGAATCTGTGCACAAACCTGGGATACTCAACTGATAAATGAACTGCAAAACAGACAAGAGTGAGCTGCTGATGCTTTTATTCAGAGCACTGAAGCCACCCTCACAGGCAACAATTTCTTCCCAATACTCCCATTTAACTCTGCCCTCTGGCAGTTTGTGCCATGATAACTTTAGTTATGGGAGTTTCATAACAGGGCTTGAAAAACATAAAGACTTTTTATTCAGGAAGGGAACTGCAAGTGTTTGGGGGTCAGTTGGGAGTTTGGGGGAATTCTCCCACGGGATTAATATCTCTGCACTTCCTTAGGGGTTGCTCCTGTCACAGGGAGGGACTTTTAGACTTGGAGAGTCTAGAGAAGGATGAGTAATTGCATGGTGTGCCTCTATCCCACTTAGTTACAGGGGTGATGGGCATTTAATTGCCTTTGTAGCAAAATAAAGAGATGTTCAGTATTTAAAAACACATTGAGGGTTCAACTATGAAGAAATAGAACCTAATAATATGGATAAAAAGGCTAATGGACTTAAGTGTGACTTGAGTATGTTTAAATTGGAAACTGGAAAAAGATGTGTAAACCAGAGAGGAGAGTGAAATTCCAGAATGACTTTCCAAACACAGCTGGGATCCAAAGCCACTGTTTTTTCAAGGTGAATTTTATGGCAGGGGATGAGATTTTTGAGTAGAAGCCCAACTGCAGCCATCAGGAACAGCTTACAATACCAGGAAGTGTTCCCCCCAGTTTGTGGGTGTCCCCAGGCTTAGAAGAAACCAGACTTGAAGGGTCTGTGAGGTGAATTTATTGTTGTACAGTAACGCTGTGTTTGATTATTCCTTGGCCTTGGGACTTCACAAATTGCCGGAGAAGTCCAGGAGGGCCTCTCTGCCTTGATGTTTCTTTGATTTCTGGGATGTTTCCCTTCCTTCAGCATAGTTGCATTGATCTTGTAGAGTCTTATGGACATTTTCATGTGATGCATTCAGCCACCTCATGATACTGCAGGGTTCCCCTTTCCTGCTCTGCTTTTCCCATTATGTGCTATAATTCTGGATGCTTTCCAGCTTATGTCCTAAGGATCACAACTTGATAAAGGTTGCAATTAGCAGTGGAAGTGAGAGATGGATGAATCTTAGTTACCCGCAGCCTGCTGATGCCTTCCTGTTGCTCAGTAGACATTCCTGGATGGATGAATCCTTTTCACAGAGAGGTGGATGGTGGCACTTGGATGCAGCGGCCTGAAGGAAGCTGTAATAGTGTGGGGATTTTAAAAACAAACAGAAAACTGTAGACGTATAACAAGATGAAAAATGGTGTCACTGTGAGCTTACATCTAACAGGACCCTGAAGGACAGATGTTCTGGGAGAAAAGATATCCATTAGAACATGACAGAATGGGCAGCTTTTGAAAGGTAGCCAGAACCTACAGATGAAAACTTTAAATAAATAAAAGTCAACTTCTAAGTAGCCAACATAAATAATGCAGAGAATGTGTAATATGTTCTGGAGGGCTCAGCCCAGCAAACAAGCATGCCTGTGCATTCTGAAATGGATTGGATGGGATGGAGCAACCTTGCAATGGGATTAGCTGAAGGGGAGTCAAAACCACCCATGCTCCTGGGCATTTGCAAAAGGAATATCAGGACTCTAGGAAAAGCAAAGACTTTGCAGAATTAGTTTTTTTAACAGTGCCCTTTTCCCTCCCTGCTACTGTAACAAGAATTAGTTGGGGGATGTTACATCCTTGATGAGCCTTTAGCCTCTTTTGAAGGTCAGTGAAAGAGAGGGAGGAAATATAGAAGGACGTTTCAAGTTCGAGTGTACGAAGTGATAAAAGATGGGTAAAAAAGCCATCACACTTGGTCCAGTATTCGAATTTTTTTAACAGAGCAAATTTTTTTTTGTCAGAGTAACATGAACAAAGGCAGAGTCTCCTTTTGAGAGTGGCCCCTCCAATGTCCCACTGAGTCACAGAGGGCAAAGGCTTTGCCAAGTCACACATCAAAAGAGTTTGGGGATTGTTCTTTTTAAGAATCCAGCCATAAAACTTTAAAGAATTTTAATGTCCAAGCAAGAAGCAAGACAGTGGAAGAAACACCACACTGGCAGCTGATTTAATTGTGCTGATTGTGAAACAGAGAACAAGTGTGAAGAGGAAATGGTGGAACTGAGTGTGGCATATCTGCCTTCTGTCCTGCTCTAACAAGAGAAATAGTTTAGCATTGGACACTGAAGACCAGAAGCCTTGTGTGAGGGCAGAAAAACCTGGTTTTTCCCTTGATAAATACAAGCACCCTTCTTTCAAATGTGAATGCAACTTTCCAGTCCTTGTGTAACATTCCAAACCCCATCCCCCCACCAAAAAAAAAAACAAACCCACTTACATAAAGAAATTAAAAAATATCCCATTAGGAGGAAAATGGTCTAAATATCTCTTATCATATTCCCTCCAGAGCTGTCTGTCTCTTCATTTCAGTCCAGGGGCAGGCTTGTTGCCACCAGGAACCGTAAATTTACTCCTGTAACCACTTCCACAGGAAATCCATGTGAAATCAAGAGCACCCTCAGCACGTTTGCAGGTGACACTGAGCTGAGGGTGCAAGTGGCACAACTGAAGGATGGGGCCATCCAGAGGGACCTGGAGCAGTGGCCCATGGGAATCACAGGAGGTTTAACAAGGCCAAGTGCTGGGATCAATCCAGGCTGGGGATAAGCAGATGGAGAAGGAATTGGGGGCTGGTGGGGGAAAGGCTGGACATGGCCCAACTCAGAAACCCCCCATGCCCTGGGCTGATCCCCCAGTGTGGGCAGCAGGGGAGGGGGGGATTCTGCCCCTCTGCCCCCTCAGGTCAGACCCCACCTGCAGAGCTGCTCCAGCCCTGGGGAACAGCACAGGGAGGACATGGAGCTGCTGGAGAGAGTCCAGAGGAGGCACCAAGGTGATCAGAGGGATGGAGCAGCTCTGCTGTGGGAAAAAGCTGGAGAATTGGGATTGTTCAGCCTGGATAAGGCTCAGGGAAAACCTTAAAACCCCTTCCAGTGCCTAAAGGGACTAATAAAAAGGAGGGAGAGGGACTTCTTATATGGCCAGATAGTGTCAGGACAAGGGGGAATGGTTTTAAGGTGAGATATTTAAACTGGACATTAGGAAAAAATTCCCTGTGAGGGTGGTGAGGCCCTGGCAGAGGCTGTCCAGAGAAGCTGTGGCTGCCCCATCCCTGGAATTGTCCAAGGCCGGGTTGGACGGGGCTTAGAGCAACCTGGGGATAGTATGAGGAAATCCCACGACAGAGGATTGGAACAAGATGGTTTTAAGGTTTTAGTGTTTATTTGGTTTCTGTACTATTTTCCATTCCCTTAACGCCTCACTTGCTTTTTTTGCACCACAGCTTTTCAGTTACACAGTACCAGGAAAATGTCTGTGTATGTTGGATTTCAGCTGTCACATATTTTTCTAGAGGTAAAGCACTGACATTAGAGGAACCAATTTAGAAATCCGTGCTATTAAATAAACGCTTCTTGATAAACATTCAGATAGGGGTTTGATGCAAGAGGGAAGTTGCTGGCAAAAAAAGTGTCATAAACCCAAGACTTCACATTAATTAAGAGAGAAGGGAAAAGAATTTACATTTCCATGTGCTAAAATCCAGTGTGAGGAAATTATTTTAAACAACGTGCAGCTCCTTAGTGAAACCTTGTGTCTAGTGAATTTGTGTGGCTTTTTTTAAAAAAAGGGTTTCTATGTTGCTGGGATAAAACTTGTAGATGGATGTAGTGGATAATTAAACTGATTTGATTTAAAAAATGGCTCCGCTTTTTCGCTCTCTGGTTTCTGGCAATTTGGATGATCTTGGAATTGGTTTTGCCACGATACCCTGTGCCACTGTGTGCCCTCTTTTATAGGGAATGCTTGAGCAAAATATGGGATAGAAGCAACAGGTTTGGACAGCTTTGGGTTGGGTTGGGTTGGGTTGTCCCTCAGGGCAAGAGAGACCTTGAGGGGCTGGAGCATGTCCAGGGAAGGGAATGGAGCTGGGGAAGGGGCTGGAGCACCAGGAGCAGCTGAGGGAGCTGGGGGGGCTCAGCCTGGAGAAAAGGAGGCTCAGGGGAGACCTTTTGGCTCCTCCAACTCCCTGACAGGAGGGTCGGGCTCTGCTCCTAGGGAACAAGGGACAGGATGAGAGGAAATGGCCTCAGCTGTGCCAGGGGAGGTTTAGACTGGATATTAGGTAAAAAAAGTGGTGGAGTCTCCATCCCTAGAGGTGGTTAATAAAGATGAGGATATGGCACCTGGGGACATGGTTGGATGGTGAACATGGTGATAATGCTGCTTTCACAGTTGGACTTGATGATCTTTAGGGTCTTTTCCAACCTTAATGATTCTGTGACTCTGTGATTCCATGACCTCCTTTGTGCTGCCCATCTATCTGTGTGTCATGTTCAAGCAAGGCTAAGGGCAAGACTGTCCTTTGTTACTGCAATAATGACCTTATTCTTGAGAAACAAGGATTATTTTTATTAATTTTGCTGCAGTAGCTGCATTGCTGTTGTTTTTCTCCTCAAAGCAGTGGTTTTGCACATTAAAAATACAGTGTTAGTGCAGTGCTCTTTTCTTACTGCATCTCTCTCTCCAACTAACCCTGGAGCCTGATTTCTCCCAACACAGATTTACCTTATTTTCACAGTGATCTACATTCTCTGTACAAAAACAATGCCATAAGCAACAAAATGTTGGTTCCACTGTTGATCAAACAGCAGCACAGTGGGAGCCAGCTAGCAGCACCAGCAATTACAGTTTATTAGACCTCTCTTCTTAAACAGTTGATATTGTTACACATGATATTATGTGTATGCTAATAGGCCACATATCTTATTTATATATTTCACTCTCCTTTACCTACACCAGTAGTTATGCTGCAGCACATGCTTTTGCACATAAATAGGATCATCATTTGGAGCTAATCCAATTTATAGATTCTCTCAGCCAAGCAACAGCAGGTTTGATTTGAGTAGTCGAACTAGAAGCTTCACACTGTTATCAGTTTTACATGAGTGTTGTTCAGGTTCTGTTCAGAATCCGGGCTCACATAAAGCTCCTCCAATAACCCAGATCTTTCATCCTGCTTGTGCTGTGTAGTTTTACAGGTGTGAAACCCCAATGTCCATTATATAGTTGCCTTTGCCATAATGTCCCTTAGTTGTAAAGTTAGCAGTTATTGGGGTTTCCAAGAAGAGAACTGAGACAGAGAAATATCAAGGAAAGTTCTTGTGGTGGTTTAACTCTATCCCAGCTAGAACCAGGACAGGATGTTTTTAAGGGCATGTGAAATTGGTGTACAGTAGGTGCCTGTTACAGAAAATCCTGCATGGAAGTCAGAGTGGATTTTGCAGTTTTGACTTCCCCAATAAGACTGGGAGCCAAATCCAGACTGAACAAATGGATAGTCCTTGGATTGCCGTGCTCTTACATTCCTGACTTTATCTCTACACATATTTCTGTCTGGATTTTTAATAAAATAAATCCCTTTGAAGGTTTTTATTTGATTTAAACTGAGGCCAGACTTTTCTTGGTTAAATTCTTCCATTATTATTTCTGTGGCTAGTGTAAAAGTCCTCCCTCACGTAAGAGTAAAACATTTCCATGGTAAGAATAAATAACATGCATGCTGACCTTTCAGTCCCAAGGAGAGTGTCTGCTTCAGAGCTTCACAGCTCCTTGCCTCAGTGCAGGTTGACATTTGCAAGGTTGATAAGTTGGTTATTTGGATGTAAATCGACATGGAAGGAAAAACACTCTCAATGGTTGTGATAAAGGTCCACTTTTTCTCGGTTTAATATAATATAATGGACAGTAGAGCACAGAAACTCACCATCATTGTGTAATTTAAAGGGGGGCCGCTGCTACATGTCAGTGTGGAGGTCTGAAAAGGGAAAGAGTTAAAATTTAATTGATCAAAGAGAAAAAATAAAAGCCTATCCGGGATTTTGCCCACTATGCCTTAAAGCATCTTTGCAAGCAACTATCCGTGGTGATAGTATTTTAGGGATTAGAAGCAGGCAGTGGAATATGAATCATCATGAATTCTAATCAAGATGTGCAAGCCTCTGATACAGAGAATTGAGAAAAAATGAAGGTTTGGAGCTTCCTTCCTTCCTTCCTTCCTTCCTTCCTTCCTTCCTTCCTTCCTTCCCTCCTTCCTTCCCTTTCCCTCTTCCTTTTCCTTTCTTTGAGTCCAATCACTGGCCCTGCCAAGGACACCCCAAGAATCCCACCATGTCCCTGAGAGTCTTGTCCAAACACTTCTTAAGCTCTGGCAGCCTTGGGGCCATGACCAAACCCTGGGGAGCCTGTTCAGTGCCCAACCAGTGCCCTGCCTCTGGGGGAAGAACCTTTCCCTGATATCCAGCCTAAACATCTTCCTGGCACAGCTCCAGGGCATTCCCTTAGGTCCTGTCCCTGCTCACAGAGCAGAGATTGGAGCTGCCCCTCATGAGGAAGCTGTACTAGGGCAATGTGGCCCTACTGAACAAACTTGTACTTTATTACTCTTCACCTTCCCATTCTGTGATCTTCTTTCTGCAGGTTGTTACACTCATCATTGCTGTTCTGGGCAGATAAAGCTGTTTATTTAGATGCTTCCCAGCTTATCCTGTGCCTCTGACGCTCAGAGACCAGTGACTAATTCAGTGTTTCACTAAACATGACAATTTATAAAGCCATACTGACTGTGTAAGACTCTCTGCTTCTGAATTCTTTATGGCCATTGCAAACTTTTAATCCATTCATGGATTAATCCATTCCATCATTTCTGGTATTCTCCTGTTACACGTTCTTTAGCACATACAGGCTGCTCTGTGCTGGAAGCTGTTCCAAATCCAGCTGCGGTGAGACAGAGCATCTTGCTTTCGTTACATCCCAGAGGACTTTGAACATGATATTCCCATAACTGTACACAATGAAAGATGGGAGTGTGAACCTTACTTCTCTCTTGGCAATGCAGTGTTGGCTGAGTGCAGCAGCAGGCTTGCTGCTGTGGTTGACAGCCATTCCCCATGCTCTGCTCATGGGTTGTGTGTGTGTCCTTCTGCAAGAGTTAGCTGTTATGGCCTGGCCTGACATAGGCTTTTCATGGATGAAGGCTTCACACTCATCTCCTTCTTCAGACTCTTTCAGAGCATCATCTTGGACTGATTTCCTGTTATTTGGGGGGTGTTCTGGGCTTTGTCCCATCCCAGTGAGTGATGCCAGGCCCTGGTAAAGCCACTTGGCGTGTCCTGTAAGACAGGCACTGAGGAGATCATACCCTAAATTAATTCCAAATAGCTCAGAACTTTTACCAGGACTGATCCATTACACACTAGCCCTTGTCTAGACAACTACCATAACTGAAAGAATAGGGGTATAGTGCACAGTACATTTGCTTTATAAACATTAGACCCTCCTGAGACATTCCCATGCATTTATTTATCCAGTCGGTCCCCTGTTCTCACCCCAACCATGGAACTCGTTATTAAATTTGTAGGAAAAGAGCCTTACAGAATATGTGTATATTCATCTACTTCAAAATTATTGGCAAACCTCTATCCTAAACATCAAGGCAAAGCCAACACCATCTCCTTCAGCCTCTGAGACCTGTGAGTCAGCAGAGTGAAACAGCCCACTGCCTTTTATTAGATGTTGTGCACTTGACAGCCAAGTCAAATGCTAAGCTTGAAGAGCAGTAATTCAATCCCTGACTGTGTAATACACTGAATATGTTGGCCTTGTCCTCCAGGGAAACATGTAACCTCCACAGTCAGGTCCAGCCTAGAATAGGAGGTACCTCCTTGGAAGTCTCTGGTTTTTCAGGGTTAAGGTGGCAGTGTCTGAATCCATCCTCCACAACTCTGTTTCACTTTCCAGAGTCTTCAGCAGCATGGCTTTGGAACTGGGGAATAAATGAGAGTCCATGTCTATGCTCTCCCCAGAAACACAGAGGTAGGGTTGCTGCAAGGACGTCTTATCAAAAGTAATGAGAAAACTGATTTTCAAATGGTCATTCTGGAGTGAGCCCAGGAGGCCACCAAGTTGATTAGAAGGATGGAACAGCTCTGCTGGGAGGACAGGCTGGTAAAATTGGGATTGTTTAGCCTGGAGAAGAAGCTTTAGAGTGACCTAACTGTAGCCTTTCAGAGCCTGAAGGGACCAACAAGAAAAATGGAGAGAGACTATTTACAAGGCCATGGAGTGACTGGACATGTGGGAATGGCTTCCCACTGGGAGAGGGGAAATTTAGGTTGGATATTGGGAAGACATTCTTGGCTGTGAGGGTGGGAAAGCCCTGGCACAGGTTACCCAGAAAAGCTGTGGCTGCCCTATCCCTGGATGGGACTTGGAGCAATCTGGGATAGTAGAAGGTATCCCTGCCCATGGCAGGGGGTGGAATGAGATGATCTTTTAAGGTCCCTTCCAACCCAAACCATTCTGGGATTCTGTGATATTACCACTCCTTTTTGTGGAAAAACTAACCTTGAAGAAAGCTAAAGTACTTCATTACTAGACTCTGATTTTAAGAGTTGCTGTCCTGATTACTTTTTCTCTGCCTTAAGTCATCTTTGATATATGCAGTAATGAATTGCTCTGAAGCCTGAAGAGACTCCTTTCCTTGGCCACCCTGGTGTGGGGGCACAGTTCACCACTGCCTTCTCATGCTAAGCTTTTTGGACTAAGCCGAAAGCTTCATTCTTGTAGTGTTCAGCAGTCTGGAAAGGGCTGCTAAGCTTTGGAATAGGCTGCCCAGGTCCCTGGTGGAGTCACCATCACTGGCAGTGCTCAGAACATGTGTGGATGTGGCACTTGAGGACATAGTTTAGGGCTGGACATGGTGATGGTGCTGGTTGAAGGTTGGATTTGATAAACTTAATAGTGTTTTCCAACCTTAAAGGTTCTGTTCTATTTGGTGAAAGCTCCTTGGTGCAAAAACCAGTGCTATTACTCCAGCTGTGTGTGGAGGGTGGCCTAACACGCAGCCTTTGAACTCAAGCTGAGCTCAATTTTATTGAGATTGCAGGGAGATTAACAAAAAGACCCACAAATTTTTGGTGGGTTTAAAGAAAACAGATCTTAAATGTGCTTTTGCTAAGCCAACTTCATCAAGGCTCCTGACGTTGGTGTTTCCTCATATTCCATGTCCACGTCATTCTACTATTTCACTACGTGCCAATGCATTACTTTACTAACAGAAACTCCTGTGACATCACATTGCCTCGTGATGAGTCAGTACAGAAACCATAGAACTGCAAATCATGGAACCATTAAGGTTGGAAAAGACAATCCAGTCCGAGGTCTGACCAAGTACTACCAAACAGTATCACCAAGTGCCCCATCTGTTCAGGAATTTGCTTGATATAATTTACATGCACACTTTTACTTCACTCCAAGGGAAGTTTGAAAACAAAATTGCTTTTTTCGTATCAGTATATTTTCACTTAAATGCGCTATTCATGTTCCAGTGGATGATACTGTATTTAATATATCAGCTTATTTCTAGGGAGAAAGTTTATAAATTTTATTTCACTACAGTGTAAATGAAGAGTTGGGGGGGCCAAATGTGTGACAAGAGCTGAGCAATTTATTTAATGAAGATTCCCAGTCTGCTTTTTGTAGTTACTCTCAGGATCAAAGCAAGATTTCTCAAAGTGCACTAAAATCTCCTGAGATTTAAGTGAGGAAAAGAGCTTCCCTTCTGTCATTGAATAAAAAAATAAAATGGCCAAAGGTGATGATGCAACTGTTTTAAGGATAAGCTTTAAGAATAAACTGAAGGATTGACCAAGAAACAGAGGTAGTGTGCTGAAGTGCACTTAGTAAATATTCATATTTGTAAATTTGTAAGTAAAATGAAACTGTAATAATTTAGCTTCCACATGTATGGAAGTTCCTCAAAATCTGACATTTGGGATGTTAACAGTGCAATTGGAATACTGCTTCGCTTTATGTTAGATGGGGTTACAGACCTATCAGATACCAAGTACTGGTCATATGAAATTAATTTTAAATATCTTGGAGTTTCTAAGGATTCTAGAATACAACCCCTGAGGTAACTCCACTCCACCAGCTTCAGAGAGGTGAAAAACTGCTCAAGCCATGAAAACAGCCAACCCTGCTCTTTGTATTCATGATTTCCGAGAATCTCTAGACCATCTGCAACTAATCATTCTGAGGGCATTTTCACAGTCTAAATTGTGATTGCCAGTGGGAAACTAACATTAAAGAATTTAAGCAAACCTGCTTAAAATGTGCAACTGTGTAAGCAGCTTGTTCAAACACCATTGCATTCCTCTAGGATTGGAATCAGGATTCAACCAGGAGATTTGTTTTAAAGGGAGAAACATTATGCCAGAAGAAAAACCTGCTGTTTCTCACCTTCTTTTTTTTTTTTTTTTTTCCTGAAGAAACATGGAATAGCCACTGTTTCAACCCAAAGGCAAACTGAATATACATGTTCTTAGTGTGACATGTCATTCAACATGTCCCACTGTCCTTTTTCCTGTTAAAAGGTGAATGAGACAAAACTGAAACATGAACAGTTACCCCTTGAAGAAATACAACAGATAAAGACATCATTGCTGTTGGAGGTGACAAAGAGTGATTTTATTTTACATGCTTCTGATTTTATCTGAACAGATATAACTGATCTGCAATTGTTTTCTTGCACACTTTGGATGAAGGGAAGTGGGATCACTCCTCAGCTGAACAGGATAAAACCTCTTTCAGATGAGAGTGATACCACCCATCGGCCTCATTGGGATATAGATGGATTGTTCCTTTTTTTTTTGGAGCCACCAATGCTTCTGTCATCAACCTAACCCATCTTACCTCTTTGACTACCTCCTGATTGTCCCTTATTTCTTCCTCACCACCTTCAGCAGGATCTCTGAGAAGACCTAAGATAATTTGGCTGGTGAAAGGGGAGACAAATGAGCTCTCAAATTAATTTACTGTTGTATACCTAAATTTTCTCAGTTTCACCTAAATCAAGAGGTGTTCAGAAAACAAGTGGATGTGACACTTCCCAATACAGTTTAGTGGGAGAGGTGGTATTCAGACCAAGGTTGGAATTGATGATCTTGGAGGTCTTTTCCAACCTTAATGATTCAATTTTCCTATTAAATTGTATTTCCAGTATGAGTGGAACATGTGTTTCTTTCTTTTTCACACATGGATGTAAATTTGGGTCAGTGTCATTGTTTTACTCAGAAAAGGCAACAGCAGGATTGGACTTTCTTGCTCTTATTCAGGTCCTGCTGCTTTGGGAAGCTCTGAATCCAGCTGCCTGGTTAGGCTGCTTTTCCCATGCCTGAGAAGGAGCAGCTTGTTGTGGAGTCATGGGAAACAACAACTGTGTGCACCATGATTTCTGGGTCAGGAAAAAATCTATCATTTTATGAAAAAATGCAACTGAATGCAACTGAGTTGAATTCTTATAGTTTTAAATTGTGAAACGCCTTCATTTGGGTACCAGGTCTGTTCTCTTTTTTGTTGATTTCTGATAATGCTTTCTCTTGATTATCCTCTGTTTTCTAGTTGAAGAAAAATAGACTAAATTGAGCACTCACTAAAAAAAACCAACAAACAAACAAACATCTGCTTGAGCAGAATTAGTTTAAATACACCTCAGCACTGTTAAAGTTCCTAAGAACCACTTCACAACCCAGGCAGACATTGAGCCAGTCCTAGTGCCAGTTTGGAGAAAGATGGGAAATTCCATTTCTGTCTGAAACCAGGGTAAATTCAGCTAGGGGAGACCAGAATCAGGCAGTGATCAAATTCCATTGCTGTTCTTCTGAGGGGAAAAAAAAACGTCGTTCAGTAAAAGTCCCACCCTTAAGGCAAATAAAAAGTGAGGAGCAGCTAAGGATTATGTTGGAATAGAAAGAAGGGGAAAAGGATGAGGGGAAAGCTGAATATGAATCAAAAGTACCATTGTGATGAGGAAAAAAATAAAGGCAAACGTAATTCTGCAGGAGGTGGCAGTGCAGTTGGCATTGTGGTCTCCTCTGAGCTGTGCATCTCAGGAAGTGCTGAGAAGCCAGTAGGATGAAGCAGAGGTCTAGAAAATACACCCTGAAGTGATAAATTGTTATTTAGTGTGAAAAGTAAAGAAGGCAAGTTTTAAAACAGTACATGAATGGTAACTTTAAGGTTAAAAAACATGCAGATGTGGCACCTGGGGACATGGTTTAGTGGTGAACATGGTGTTAGTGCTGGGTTGACTTAATAATCTTAATGATTCTGTTATTCTACTGTTTTTATCTATAGTAGATAGTGTAAATTTAATGGGTGTAAATTACAATAGGGGATGTTTGCAGAAGATACTTGAGTGCATGACAGTTCAAGCAGTGGAGGGGCTGCCTGAGGCCAAAGTAGAATGTTCCAAATGGTGGATATACTAAAGTTAAAGTCACTCCAAAGACTTAAAAAAAAATACATCATGAAAGAACTCATATCTTGCAGCAGGGAATAGCCCTGGTTTTGTATTTCACAAGGAAAGGCTGAGGGAGTTGGGGCTGTTCAGCCTCCAGAGGAGACACAGAGAGGGGCCCCCATCCCTGTGTGTCAGGGTGTGCAGGGAGGGGGCAGAGGATGGACCAGGCTCTGCTCCGTGGGGCCCAGCAATGGCACAAGAGGAACGGGCAGGAACTGATGCCCAGCAAGTTCCACCTGGACAGGAGGAAGAACTTCTTCCCTGGGCAGTGACCCAGCACTGAACAGGTTGNAGATGGATTGTTCCTTTTTTTTTTGGAGCCACCAATGCTTCTGTCATCAACCTAACCCATCTTACCTCTTTGACTACCTCCTGATTGTCCCTTATTTCTTCCTCACCACCTTCAGCAGGATCTCTGAGAAGACCTAAGATAATTTGGCTGGTGAAAGGGGAGACAAATGAGCTCTCAAATTAATTTACTGTTGTATACCTAAATTTTCTCAGTTTCACCTAAATCAAGAGGTGTTCAGAAAACAAGTGGATGTGACACTTCCCAATACAGTTTAGTGGGAGAGGTGGTATTCAGACCAAGGTTGGAATTGATGATCTTGGAGGTCTTTTCCAACCTTAATGATTCAATTTTCCTATTAAATTGTATTTCCAGTATGAGTGGAACATGTGTTTCTTTCTTTTTCACACATGGATGTAAATTTGGGTCAGTGTCATTGTTTTACTCAGAAAAGGCAACAGCAGGATTGGACTTTCTTGCTCTTATTCAGGTCCTGCTGCTTTGGGAAGCTCTGAATCCAGCTGCCTGGTTAGGCTGCTTTTCCCATGCCTGAGAAGGAGCAGCTTGTTGTGGAGTCATGGGAAACAACAACTGTGTGCACCATGATTTCTGGGTCAGGAAAAAATCTATCATTTTATGAAAAAATGCAACTGAATGCAACTGAGTTGAATTCTTATAGTTTTAAATTGTGAAACGCCTTCATTTGGGTACCAGGTCTGTTCTCTTTTTTGTTGATTTCTGATAATGCTTTCTCTTGATTATCCTCTGTTTTCTAGTTGAAGAAAAATAGACTAAATTGAGCACTCACTAAAAAAAACCAACAAACAAACAAACATCTGCTTGAGCAGAATTAGTTTAAATACACCTCAGCACTGTTAAAGTTCCTAAGAACCACTTCACAACCCAGGCAGACATTGAGCCAGTCCTAGTGCCAGTTTGGAGAAAGATGGGAAATTCCATTTCTGTCTGAAACCAGGGTAAATTCAGCTAGGGGAGACCAGAATCAGGCAGTGATCAAATTCCATTGCTGTTCTTCTGAGGGGAAAAAAAAACGTCGTTCAGTAAAAGTCCCACCCTTAAGGCAAATAAAAAGTGAGGAGCAGCTAAGGATTATGTTGGAATAGAAAGAAGGGGAAAAGGATGAGGGGAAAGCTGAATATGAATCAAAAGTACCATTGTGATGAGGAAAAAAATAAAGGCAAACGTAATTCTGCAGGAGGTGGCAGTGCAGTTGGCATTGTGGTCTCCTCTGAGCTGTGCATCTCAGGAAGTGCTGAGAAGCCAGTAGGATGAAGCAGAGGTCTAGAAAATACACCCTGAAGTGATAAATTGTTATTTAGTGTGAAAAGTAAAGAAGGCAAGTTTTAAAACAGTACATGAATGGTAACTTTAAGGTTAAAAAACATGCAGATGTGGCACCTGGGGACATGGTTTAGTGGTGAACATGGTGTTAGTGCTGGGTTGACTTAATAATCTTAATGATTCTGTTATTCTACTGTTTTTATCTATAGTAGATAGTGTAAATTTAATGGGTGTAAATTACAATAGGGGATGTTTGCAGAAGATACTTGAGTGCATGACAGTTCAAGCAGTGGAGGGGCTGCCTGAGGCCAAAGTAGAATGTTCCAAATGGTGGATATACTAAAGTTAAAGTCACTCCAAAGACTTAAAAAAAAATACATCATGAAAGAACTCATATCTTGCAGCAGGGAATAGCCCTGGTTTTGTATTTCACAAGGAAAGGCTGAGGGAGTTGGGGCTGTTCAGCCTCCAGAGGAGACACAGAGAGGGGCCCCCATCCCTGTGTGTCAGGGTGTGCAGGGAGGGGGCAGAGGATGGACCAGGCTCTGCTCCGTGGGGCCCAGCAATGGCACAAGAGGAACGGGCAGGAACTGATGCCCAGCAAGTTCCACCTGGACAGGAGGAAGAGCTTCCCTGGGCAGTGACCCAGCACTGAACAGGTTGTTCAGAGAGCGGTTGGAGTGTCCCTCCCTGGGGATATTCCAGAGCCCTCTGGCCATAACCCTGTGCCATGTGCTCTGGGCTGACCCTGCTGGAGCAAGGAGGTGGGACCAGCTGCCCCACTGTGGTCCCTTCCTGTGACAAACACACCCAAACCAGCACTGAGTACAAAGGATTGTGTGACTCAGAATAGGTACCCCAGCAATTCTGAGTACAGATATACAGGGATTTTGCTTTCACCTATAAATCCAGTGTATGAAGACGAGTTCATTTTGCTCCAATAAAGTTTGAGGATGGCAGCACTGATGATGAAGAGAGAAATCTTTCCCTGTTCCCATTAAGTTGGCTTATATTCCAGTTTTTTATTTCTATTTTTAATTAGCATAATGTCTATGCTTGCCAAAATTTTCTCAGTGTGCTTGCTAATGAGAGAATGAAAATAGATTTGGGATTGTTTTAAACGTGTTTATTTTTGAGTGACTTATTCCTCTGCCTGTCTGTATACTAACAGTACATTCACAAAAGCCTTTCTAATTTGCCAGTGGCCTAAGGAGCCAAATTGTTTCCTGTTGCTACACAATTTTATTGCTTTAGTATTTATTTTACCAAGTTTTCTGCAAAACCATATGGTCAAGAAATTTGAAGTGAAAGGCCATAAAATGGAGCTCTGAGGTTTTGTTTTCTGTTCTTTACAGTTCTCATCCTGAACCTGCATTATTTAAAATAATTATTTTTATAAACAGGTAGAAACTAGAAACGAGCATCAACTCCCATTTGCTATCAGGCACCTTTTCTTCTCCCCAAATAGTGCATTTACAAGGTCATAGCTGTAGGATGAGTGCCCAGAGGGGACCAGACCAGAAGCAAAGCCTCTGAGCTTGCAATGCCCTTAGCTGCAAACTGCTACCCAGGGAAGGTACAGCCATCACTGCATCTGGATTTGTGTGTTTGCACAAAAGTGTGTTTTTGTTTGAGATTTATCTTTTCATATTGATTTTTTTTTACATATTGATTTCTTTGGTTAAAAAGGAAACCTCTGTTGTATGAATGCTGGAGAGGCCTTTGGGTTATTTCCAGAGGAGCAAACCATAAGCAAACAATCCACCTTCTCCTTGTTTGTGTTCAATTCCATGTTATTTTCCAGTGGGAGAGATGGAAAAGTTAAGGATTTTTAGAGGAATCCTTAGATGAATTCTGTGGAGGATTCTTCAGTTCTACCTGAGTGGTTGGTTTGGTTCACTTGAGGCCTCTCTGTCTGGGTCACATCTTGGGTGTTAGCAGGTCCTTGAGATGATGCACCAGTGCAGTTGTTCTTCATTGTGCTTCCAATTGCTCCCACCTCTTCCAGCTGGCAGTAATGGTGCACCTTCCCAGTGGGAAGATCCAACCTCTCATCCATTTCTTACTCTTTGTGACTGGGAGGTAAGAATTTCTCGAAGTGTGGACTTTGATTTAATGAATTTGAATAGCACTGAGAAATCAGTGTAAAGGGAAAAGAGGAGCAGCTTGCTGCCAAATGGGTCCAGTCAGTATGAAGAATGCAGTGGAATCTGTTCCAGCTTAAAGGAGTAAAAGTACCCCTGGCAGTGCTTTCCTCCTCAAAAATAGGAGGACCCTCCTCTGTCGATGTGACTCTGGGTATCTCCACTGACTGATGGAGACATGACAATATTTATACTCCATCAGCTCAGGGCTATTTCCATCCAAAGCTACTCCTCCAAGGCCTTGCCACACATCTGTTTCTTCCTCATTGCCACCCTTTTTGAGCTCAAATCTTGAATCAGAATCATTAAGCTGGAAAAGACCTCCAAG
>VYZS01098621.1:0-12234 GCA_013400695.1 Neodrepanis coruscans
GCAGCCCTCCACTGCCGGCTCCGAGTGGCTTTCGGTCTGCGCGGGCGGGGGAGGGGGTCGTCCCCCCCCCGCCCGGCCGTCGGCTCCCTCGCAGTAGGAAAAAAGACCATTTTTACTTTCGTTTTTACCCTACAACATAAGGCTATTTCAGAGATCCACTGAGATAGAGAAAAAATAAAGCAAAGTTCAAAACTGAACAAGAAAGAAAAAGTAATGGGCAGATTTTTGTAACAAAACCAACTGGATTTAATTGAAGTACCATTTAAGGTCACAGACGACAAGCAAGTCCACAAGGAATTTACACATCAGGGGTGGTTAGAAACCGTGGCCATATTTTTATGATAAATATCTTTCCATAAAGATTCATGTCAGCTGAGTGGTGAGAATATGTGTGCTTTAAGAGCAGGACTATTTGAACTATATGTCTGTCTCTCTCACAGACATAATGTTGGCAACAGCATTAGCTTCTGATAATTTTACCATGGATTTTAAAGTCATCTTACAGTTTCGAGAGTGAAACTTTTAAAATTTTGACCATATTTCAGATATTCTTTAGCTTCTGCATACAGTGATTTGGCACTTGATACTTGGTGCAATTTACCAGATGATCCAACAAAGTTCCCCCCCATCTCAAACTAATTTATCTGTACTATCCCAAATGTGCACTTCCAGGGAGAAGTAAATTAGGGGTCCTGTGGTTCCCCATGAACACTCTCTCATGTTACATACATGCTCTGAAATTATCTGTTCGCTATTCAACTTTCTCTCCTTCGGAAAGTTTTAAATTGCCTTGAGATCAAAACTGTATCTACCCTTAGCCTCTCACTGATTTTCAAAACAAATTACATCAATCGTTATTTCTATTGTTTTAGGCATCACTGGGGTGCACAAACCAGAAATAAGCAAGGAAAATCAGTAAAATTGCTTATTTTTGTTATGTCAATATCTGGACTCTTTAGATAAAGGATTTCTTGAATATGGTAACTCACATCCTCTCTTCTATCTTGTAGTGATGATATTCCAAGTCAAGCTTGATGCTTGATAAGACAGAAGTACTGAAAATTTTATTTACCTCTCCATAATATTAGGTTTTTTTCAGATAAATAGGAAATTAAATCCTATAGAGCTGTCAAGCTGGTAAATTCTACCAATGAAATACTGAAAATATCCTGAATCCATTTGAGTTTGAATATGATTGATTAATTATTTTCCCAAGCCCTTCCGTTTGCCATTTCCTTCGTTTTGTGGGATTTTGAGGAGAAAAAACAAATACTCGTAGTTCTATTAACCTTTCCTATATATTCCCTCAAAAGAAATGCCTTTTGTGAATTCACCAAAGGCTTTATGAGACCAGAGAAGGATGGACAACATCTTATTTATGGATGTCTAGAAATTCATTAGTCAAAGCCATTTTCCCAAGTTCAGACTCAAATGTTCCTCTTCACAACGTGAGGAATTCAGAGGACTGCCAAGCAGCATAAGACTCCTAAAATTTTATGCTCTCAAAGGCATAAGACAATCTCAGGGAGCAGTCACTAGTATGATTCTTTGTGCCAAAAAACTCTGATGTTCACACATGCCATGAAAATGGAAAGCAATGAGGTTTGAGACACAAAATAACTTGTTTGAAAATGGAAGTTGACAAACCTGATTTGTCATCACCATCTTCAGAAGACTGAACATGGCATTCCAGGAAAGGGTGTTTATTAGTGCTTACCATACCTAGACAACGCGTGTCTTATGACAGTGACTTCTGTTTAAATGTATGATTATTTCCATTACCTTAATTCAAACCTTTACAAGGTAGTAGAGACAGTTTTCTACTCAACAGTTCCATGTATTAGTGCTGTTATCATTTAATTTGTACAGTGTAGTTACAATCCAAACAGTGGTGCTCTGGACATGTAGCCAAGTTCTGGAAATATCGTTTAAAAGTTTGGTATTTTGACTTTCAAACCATTTGCAAGAATGAATCATTTGAGAATGATTCTTACATAAACAAGTAGTCTAGTGTACTTTCTAATACTCCTGTTTACTATTACAGGATTTTTATGGCCATAAAAAATTTAGCTCAGGAATCCTCATGGGAAGAACATTTTCTTGCTTTTTTTAGGGTCATGGTTTCATCACAGTTTTCACAACATGTAAGGAATCTAGGCTGGGGCCACTTAGAAGGGAGTGACGGATTTGGGGTGCAATTTTCCAAGGATGCTAACTTCCAGGATATTTTATTGCAAGGTTCATAGTTACATTTTTTTCCAAAGTCCCAGCTGCTGGAATGGTGACCTATAGAGATTCATACAAATCTCATCTTTCATTTTAAATAAGTTTCTTCCTAGAAATAATGATTTCCAAAAAAATGTGAAACTGGAACCATTTTTCTTCTCAAGACTTACAGAAACAGAAGGAAATACAAAGAACAAGGCATTCATTTGTTTAAAACTTCATCTATTCAATCCTTCTTATTACTTTTTTCAAGAGTGACTCATGATTTTTAGCTTGTATACAATTAGTAACACTTATTTTCAAAACTAGAGTTTTGAACATCAGAAATTACTTAGGCATTGCATTTATACACATTCAGTCTCAACTGGGTTTTTTGTACCTGAGTTATCCTGTCAAAATTCCTCCTTTTGCTATTAATTTACATGGAAGATTTCAAGCTAGTCTGAGAACACTGAAACCTTAGGACACTCCTGAGCTGTTTTGTCACTTTAGTCATTTTTAACCCTTGAATCCTCCATCCAAGTATTTACATAAGAGAAGAGTCACAGATCAAAGGGTCATTGTATTCTGACAAAATCTACACCCTTTGATCATTTGACAGTTGTTTTTCTCAGGCAG
The DNA here is from genome assembly GCA_013400695.1 of Neodrepanis coruscans. Taxonomy (NCBI): domain Eukaryota; kingdom Metazoa; phylum Chordata; class Aves; order Passeriformes; family Philepittidae; genus Neodrepanis; species Neodrepanis coruscans. Next base: position 2,845 of record VYZS01098621.1, read on the forward strand.
TACAGGCCATCCTCCCCTCTCCTACATTCCTCTTCACACATATGCAGCTTGTTCCAAGCAGATGTTAGCTAGTGCATCTGCCACTTTGCTTCTCAAATGACTTGCAGAACCATATCTGCTCAATATGAGCTAGTCATATTTGGCTTTTTTTAGCTAGCTCTCTTGACATTCATTTCTTCCTATGTATGTTTTCATCTTTGTCCACTTCACATATCCCACACATGCCTCTGTCTCTTCTTTTTGCTTCTCTTCTTCATCTTTGTGTCTTCCATATCTTTTCCAAGCTGATGTCTTTTTTTCCACTCTCTATATATTCTCATTAAAAAAAAAAAAAAGCTGAGCAAGAAGGTGGCTTAATATTTGGCAATTGTAGATAAGGACAGAGAGATTAAGTGATTTGCCCAAGGACACAGAAATTCTGTGGCAGAAAGATGATTTGATTTTAGGTCTCTATGACTCAACAGTCTCATAAAAGAAGTCTTATTTGAAGAATATATTTTGAACATCAAATCAAAGTTTGAGTGCAAATGAAAACATCTTCAATTACAGGGATGCTTTTATCTGCAATTTCATCTTTGCACTCTTAGGCACATGGGCTGTGTCTAGACTTACCAGGTGGGGCATACCACTATGCCAGTCTGATTCATATGCCTGGCTTTTTTCTCCTTCACTCTCATTTGCAACATGGCTGAGGTACACACCCAGGCCCATGAGCTGAGGGCAGTATAGATGTAAACATATAGGGGTGAGTGTCAAAGCTCAAGTTGTCTAAGAACTGTCTCTGAAAAGTAGAGTTCTCAAGGGCTTGGTCCCTGTCAACCTAATCATTAAAAGACAACCACAATCTTTTTATTTCTTTCTTTTTTTTCCATTTAACAAAGAAATTATTTTTTGAAACATAACTATTCATTTGTGCTAGGACAAACCACCAGTTTACATGAGCTTTCATTGGTATGGCTTTTAGGTAGAGTGTAGGTGTTTGCTCATATCAAATTTCTTAATGCAATGATAAACAAAGCTGTTTACTCATTGCCCTCAAAACAAAGTCTGATGTTGCTTTCTCTTATACCCCAAGCCATAATGTCATTATCCTTGGCACAGAGCTACTAGAAAATTTTACCAGCCTCTCCACAAAAATTCGCTCTGCAATAGCACTGAATTCTAGGTACTAAGCCAGTGTTTATATCTGTTTTGCAGCCACCAGAGAAGTTTATGATTCACTTTCAGACTTTGTTCACCTAAATGACTTGTTTGTGCACTATGGAAGGAAAACAAGAGATTCCAGAAACTCTCATACACAGCATGTCCTTGTTTATGCCTTTTAATTATATAATATATGTACACATAAATACGTAAGGTAAGGGCTGGATGATCTTTCAATGAGGCTTTTCAAGTCAACTGTCTTCTACACTGAAGAACCAGTCTGTTATAAGTGAAGGTTTAGTATCTGAATTTAATATCAAACTCAGCAATACAGGGAAAGTGTTGTGGTTTTTTTGAGTTTTGTTTTTATTTTTGAATCATGAAACTTGATCTTCACTGAAATGTGACTACAAATGTGAGTTGTTTCATGGAATATAATAAGGTTAAGAATTCAAGACTTTTTTTCCTCAGAGGTGTCTAGTTTAAGGACACTGTACAGCTTGCTAAAGTTTCAAAATATAATTTAAACACCTGTTTACCCCCGAATTCCTACCTACTATGAAAAGAAAACCTCAATTTTGCATCAAGGTGTCCTGTAAATCTGTGTACCCTTTTTAAATTCACATTAGTCTTTTGCTGTATTCATTCTTCCTCTGTCATGTCTATGTTCTCTTCTCTGCCATATAAGATTTTAATGAGCAACATCCACTCACTCAAAGAGACTGGGTACAGGAAAAGTTAACTGAGGCTAGGAAATTTCCAGACTGGGAAATCAGAAATGCGGAACCCTGCTAAATTCCAAATTCATTTATGACACAACCAGTGAAATCAAAGGAATCTTGATTGGAAAAAACCAAACCCAAAACAACCAAAAACACAATAGATTTTTCTTGGCAAAGTTTCAAATAGAGATGGGTAAAGTTCACAAGGTTGTTGTTTGTATTACGATAGCATCCAAAAGTTGCAAATCACAAAGGGAATTGTTTCTTATCCTAAAAGGGTGATAATCTGAGATGAAGTAAAGTCACAAAACATGCTGTTAGGGATTCATTAAAAGATCTTCAGGGACTTTCACAGAAATAAAGTATAAGTGAAAAAGAAGATATTACTCAAGATCATGATAAAAGAATAGTAGAGGTACAGATCTACAGTTTCATGGAAGCCTTAGCTGAAGGCATAACAAGCAGCAGGAAATATAAGAGGCAAGAATAAGAGTTCTCATAGAACCTTGAGTACAAAGAGGAACACATTACTCCATCAATGGAGCAAGTAGCAACTAATTTCATCCCTTATCACATCAAAAAAAATATATATAGTTAACAAGTAATAAAAATATTGCCTGTTAATGAAGGGATAGGAGCAGATGTTGGAACACAGAAATAGCAAGGTAGCAAATACACTGGATGTATTCATGTTAATAAAACCTAGTGATATTCACTAAAGAATACTGAAAAAAACAAGCAAAGTGATTTCTGATCTGTTAGAAAAGTTCCAAATAACTCATATAGAGCAGAAGCTATTTCAAAGTGAAAGAAATTTAGAAGAAAATGGGCCAATTGAATTGCTGTAACACTTCTGAAATATCAAAATACATTACTGAACAATTTATTCATATGAATTGATAAGTAATGAAGTGATAAACAATACAAATTTGTCAATTCCACACTAGCATAATTTTCTTTTTTTACCAGGACAACTGGCCTATTGGATAAGGAAATATTCAGAATTAATTAGAAAAGACATTATAGGTGATTTATCTGGTCTTTAATTTCGAACTACTCTACATGAAGACAACTGGGAAATATGGCTTTGATTAAGTCCATATCATAAGATTGGTGCACACTGCTTGGAAGGAAAACAGACTTTCAGGCAGTTAGAAATTGTTTCCTAGCCAAACAATTGTCTGGAGTGCATAGAAACAGTGTCTTCCCCTACGTGTTCTGAGAGTAGTTACATTCAGTATTTTGAAGTATGCTTTGAGCAGCTGCCTGAGTTTCTTCAGTCATCATGTTTACTGTCTACTAAAGTAGTTCTAATGTATATGCTATCTCACAATGGAAAAAAAAACAAAAAAAAAAAAAAAAAGAGGTCATCTGCTTGAAAGATCTCGAGAACAAAACCATAGGCAGGCAAAGAAGGCCGTCTTCCAGTCTTCCAGATACCTTCAAAGGCAGCTTTTTTCATCATTGGATAGTGAAAACACAGGCACTTGTTCTAGGCGAATGGCTTCACTAAATATCTACATTGCAGATGCTTAAATGAGGAAAGATGAATTCAAATCCTTGATAATGAAAATGAATGTGCTTCTGGATTTCTTAATTATTTTCAAAAATGAGAGTTACAAAACAGTTGAGGGAATAGAAGTTGAATGATATAATTATCGAAATTACTTCAAATTGCTAGAAGATATGCAATAAATACAAGTGTACAGATTACTCTGAGGAAACCTAGCTCCATTTTACAAATACAAAATAAGAAATATATTTAATTGCCATGCTACAAGAAGAAGAAAAAAAATCATAAATTGAATTTATGACCCCTGCACAAAAGACAGCTCTTATTCTGATTTTAATGATGATAAGCATGTAATAACTACTTAGACAAACATCTTTCAGGGAGTATTTCAGTATTTGCTGCTCCATAGGAGGGTGCTAAAGACTTCTGGAGATCATATTGAGTACTATATTCCTTTGATACAGTAAATACACTAGGAGAAGTAAAGGATGTGAATCAAAACCTTTATTATTTACATATGATTGATAGAAAATCAAGCTATATAAATGGAAAGTAACCTACACGGGGCAATATTGAAAGTCTATGGCAATGAGCCAGGGGTGGAATGCAACTATGTTAAATCATAGTCTGGCATTTAGCCACAAACCCATCTTCTTTCTGACCTTGGTATTCAATTTAGATATGTATTCAAGCATCTGTGTGTTTAGCCAAAGCCCATTAGGAGTGATCTTCTCCTTCAAACTGCATCCTTTTGCACAATAAGCCTGGCTCCCACTCCTGAGGGAAGAGCTAGCAAGTCCCACCTCCTCTGACACCCATCATCTCCATTTAGATACTCAGCAAGGAGTCTCACTGCCCTGCCACGGTTGTCTGTCTCACAGGATCCTGCATGATAATGGAAAAATCAGTTTGCATTTTGGATAGCATTAGCCCCAAGTAGCATTTTGGGTTAGTTGGAAGGGTCAAGGGGACAGCTCGGGGCACTGGCACGGGCAGGCAGAGTCTCCAGTCTTTGGAACATGTTCTGCTCATGTTACAAGAAGGGTTTGTGAGATTTAAAAATCTGCGTCTGTCAGAAACTTCCCGTTCAGACAAAAACTAACCCAGTTATGTAAGAAGGTGTTAAATGTACACAGAAAAATTGTGCTTTTCCAAGAAGCCAGGCCGTGATTACACTTGCAGAATCTGCAGTCATTTTCCAGTAACAAATAAATAATCAAAGACAGAACATTCTGTGAAAAAATAATAATGCTGAACTAAAGGAGGTAATTGCCATTTCGAATCAATAAAATGTAGTTCCCTGTATTTTCATGTTAGATAAAACAAACCCTTGCCCAAGGAAAGCAACGGCTAAGCTGTTTGTTTTTATATTCACTTGGATCCTCAGATCTCTTCCAGACAGACTTGTGGATAAACAGGTTTGTTTATGAAAAATCTGCTCATTACTGCATCAGCTATATCTATGGTGTTTTGGTTTCAGATGAAACTGCTCTGAAGACATTTGTTTACTTAAAATTAAGAGGTGGGGGCACTACCTAACAGATAAAAACAGGTGTCATAAGTGGGGTTCTTGAATTATTTGTTCAAAACTATAGGCTTATCTTGAATCAATTAAACTTTAAAATCAACACAACGAAAAAGTCAATAAGCATTAAATATGTAAACCCATTTTGTCCTTCTGTTTCCTGTTGTATTTGACACTATTCCAAATGAAGTTTGCTAATATTGTTTACACAGGGTTCCTGAGAACTGGTGAAGACTACTGCTAAATAACACTCTACTTCCCAACTGTTTTCAAAAAATGCATCTGTTCCCAGGCATACAATTCACCTGTAATGCTGTTTTTCCTCTGTCTCACCTTTGTGTAAGACAGTGTTTAATTTAACTGTTTTGGTTAGTTTCCGGGACTGCATCCATCTCTGAGAACATGCTGCACCTATACTTCCAGGTAAATACTAAAACGTGCTTTGCATAATGATTCTGTGTTTTTATTTCCATCATCTCAATAAAGAAGTTAATTGGGCGGGAGGGGAGATACTTGGCAGACAATAATACACAGCCATCTTCACCCAACTGACAACTGTGTTAATAGGCTTTTTAAAAAATGTGTTACACGTCACTGACTTGACATAGAACAGCTGTGTCCAGGCAGAGAACACTGAAAAATACCACCTGGCAAATGATACATTCTTTATGGATAACAACTAGTCTTCGGAAGACCTGAGATGTCAGTTTTTCTGCTTTGTTGAAGACTGATGGCCACCTATTGAATGAGAATGTACTTTTAAATTGGAAACCATCTTACTCAACTAATGAATACCCTTATCCTCATGCACAGCATAGGCAGAATTAAGAGTCAGACAATATTCTTCAATTACAGTTCTCTGAATTACCAGTATAGTTTGGGGCGGTTGTTCTAGGGTTTTGTTCTTCAGTGGGCTTCTTTTTTCCTCTGATAAACTAATGTTTAAACTAAGCTAATGTTTACTTCTTGCAAGTGGACTAATGCAAATTACCCTTTCTGCATGGGGTATTGTTTGTCAGTTATAGCCACGAGGGACAAAATGATCAAAACATTGCTGAAAAGGAATGCGAGGTTGATCTGTAAAACAAAGAGTCTGATGATTTTTAGTAAATGTCCTGTCCTCATGACAAGGCACATACGGGTTTTAACTCAGAAAAAGATGCTTTTGCAGACTGCAGTGAAGAACCTTAAGCTGAAGCCTCAGTTTATGGAACCTACAGTCATGTGCTGCCACTGGGCAGCAGCTAATCATTACTGAATGTCCTTAGGTTGTGCAGCCTAGATAAAATCCTCTTTTCTTATGCATAATATGGATCCTATTATTATTCCCCACATTCTTCTTGCGTCCATATTTCCCTAGACTAGGGGAGCACTATTATTATTTCCCGCTTTTGCCATTGTCTCTACAGTTTCTATTGTATTGACTGCCTGGAGCGTCTTTCTTCTTCCCTTCCTTCAACAGGGGCTACAAAGCAGAGCACTGCCTTGAATTTCTTTTCACTACTCGTTTGTGAATTTTCATGTTTCATAGTGCAAACATTAATTAGAAAGCACGGTCCTTTTTATAAATGGCAGGTGTGAAAGAGAATCCCTTTTCAATTCACTGGCTTACTCCTTTTCAGAACTACAAGTATTTATCTAGTGACTGCACACAGTCCATTAAGCAGCACATAAATGTTCTGCCATTTACTTCTCATTCTCAGAAAGCAAGGAAAGAGTACACAGGAGAATAATTTCTTTTCCTAGTACTCCAAGATTTGCCAGTTTCTCCGGGGCTTTTTTTTTTCTCTCAGGAATAAATGTATTGTATGTTGTAGAGTCCAGATCCTTAATAACTATAATTAACAAGTCTTTAAATTTATAAATATCTAGCTTGTATAAGAAAAGGCTGATGCTCAACTCACACTACAGTTATACTATTAGCTAGTGTAATATTACAATGAGGTTACCACCAGCCTTGAGAGTATATTTCTATGTTTGCATGTGAAGAGAACATCAAAATAGAACTCCTATAAGATTTAAGGTTGCAAAAACACCGATTCGAGCTCTTATATTGACTTTGTATTTTCTCATAAAATACTGTGGCCTTCTCTTATGATGCATTCCATTTTCTAGTCTACGTTAAAAAGCCCTTTTTGTCTGTCTGCTGTTTAAGAGAACTGTACTTATAAAGGCTCCAGGTAGCAAATATAGACTTGCTTTTAAAAGCAAGCTGGTTGGTTTAGACCTAATGAAGTCTAGTTCAAAAGCTACTTAGCTTTATAATTTACCTATGTTTTACTGGAAAAACTGTAAAAATAACGTGGGAAAAGTGGTTTTAAATGGAAAAGTGGTCATACCCATAGGTAATGGGATATTTTTTCCACATGGAGGCAAAAAAATTCTTTTGCTATAGATATAGAAAAAACAAAGCAAAACAGTACTGTTACCATATGTTGAAGACGTTAAATACAATGACCACATTTACTGTGATAGGCATGATCAAGTTGTCATTATACACTAGTAAGTTTAAAAGGAACTTTTGAATCTTTCAATTGAAGTATCAGAAATCTTTGTAAAGTATTTCTATCTGTAGGCCTGAGGAAACTAAGGTGTAAGAGTATTTGAAAAAACAAGGAGGATGTTAGAAGAATGAGGGCTCTGGTGTCCTAATTGAAGGTTATGCAAGAACAGAGATCACTCATTAAAAAATGTTATTGATCTTTTATATTTGTTTCATTATCTTAATCTATATATTCACTAAAAGATACGTTCATAAGCATAACATAAAAAAGGAATTTCGCTCCTATGCTTTGGTGCTAACAATCTTTCATGTGTGATATTGGTTATCTGGTTTTCTCAGTTATAAATATAGACAGGAGAAGTGTCATCTTGTAGAGAATTATGCCTTTAACAGGCTCTCCAGACCAGACTTAAGGACTCATGAGGAGCCCTGAATAACTTGAATTTAGCTACTTAAACAGCAGGTCTCATGAAGACACTATTTCTTCGAGGGATCAGCAAACAGCAGTAATAAAAAAGTAAACCAGTCTATATCTGAGAACTGTGTTAAGCAAGAGGCCAGAACATATGATTTTGCTGAGTCCTTAAAGCCTTAACAAATGTATATGGGAACGCAGCAGGAAGACTTTGGCCAACAGCATTAGAGAAATCAAGCATGCATGGATGTATGCATATCACGGAAGAAAGCAGTGTCGCCTGCCATTTCTGCATGTACAGGGGGTTGCCTGGAGAAATGAGCCAGTGTGGAAACTATTATTGCCAGATTTGCACACAGGGTTTCACCTGTACCAAGGTACGTACCACAGAATCTGGATGGTATGGGTTTAGAGAAGACAAAATAACAATGTCTTCTTGCTGAACAGAGGTATTAATGTCTGTGTTTGCTCCCCAGTCTGTGCATAAGCCAAGGTCACAACAGATTCTGGCAACATCTAGGTATTCAGAAATTGGGGAAAAGTGGGAAAGGAATGGCATAATGAGGGATAAGGCAGCTTATTATGTAGCTAAATATATGAGCTGAGCTGATAGTACTTATTCTGCTTAGGCTTAGCATTCAGAAAACTAGGAAGATCAAAGTGCAAGGGAGACTGGGGTTGCAAAAGACATGCCACCATGATCACAAGAGGCTACTAAGGAGTCTACATCCACACTTTTCCAATCTGGGCCGCCTGTTGAAATGGGGACCTGAGCCACAGCCTCCTCATGCCATTGGCTTAGGCTTTCAAGAGCCCAAGGCCTGCACTACCACGGACAATGAGGCTGCAATAGGCATGACAAAAGGATCATGGAAGGACAAAAGCATTGCTGCCACTGCTCCTTTCTCATCTGGAATATCCATCGGCATAGGGGATTCCTGTACAGTGCCCCTATTGTATTTGTTCAGCATCAGGGTTTTGACAGACTGAATGGGCAGCCTCCCAGGGACACTGGGGCTGGAAAATGCATGACTGCTCCATAGTTATAGGCCACCAATTTGGCTGCCTCAACACCTTTTAGAGCTGGGACACCCATGAGATTGAGAACTCCACTCTACAAGCAACATCCTGTTAGGCTTAGGGTCAAGGCTAGGGTTACGCTTGAACTAATGTTAGGGTTAGGGTTAGGGTTAGGGTTAGGGTTCAGAGAGCCACAGAGCCTACATCTCCTGCAACATCGGTTCTGGTAAAGGCAGGCCATGAGGATCATGGCAGCCTACCAACATTGCTGCCTCAACCCTTTGTAATCTGGATCACCCATAGCATGATGGTTAGGCTTGAATTAGTGGTATGTTTAGGGTTCAGAGACCCACAGAGCCTACAGATTGTAGGACACATGTTCTACTATAGGCATGCTGAGATGATCACAGCAGGCCACCAGTATTGCTGCCTCAACACTTTGCAACCTGGATCACCCATGCCCATGAGGGTTACGCTTGAATTAGGGGTAGGGGTGGGGTTAGTGTTAGAGTTAGATATAGGGGTAGGGTTAGGATTAGGGGTAGGGTT